>LPNX011039799.1:387529-412585 GCA_001517045.1 Pseudotsuga menziesii
GCTTGCCGGGCAGATCACTAAGTCCTAATCTTTAACAGCAAAATGACATTTACTCTTATTTTGATTTTTCAGGATTCATTTATTTGTAAAATAACGAGAAGGTCACCGAAAAAATACCTGAACGTTAGCGAGCTGAAGATAGTCCTTGAATCCTCATCTAAGCCTGTCTGAGCCTTGATGCCAATTTGGATGATCCACCCTACCTACCAGCGTGGGACCTGCTGGCCCTAGGAAACCGACGAGTTTCCTAGCCCCCGATCCCACGTGTCGATAAACCCGATAGCAACTTCCCTCTGATGAGTGTAATTTTTCCTCTAGAGTTAACCCCCTCCTCCAGTTTTCTTCCCTTCCTGTTCCATCACCTTCCTTACTCTCTTCTTCTGTAACAATTTTCTCCCTCTAGATGCTCTGCGAAAAAATCCCCCTCTTCAACCATTCCATCCCCCTCCTTATACCCCTTCCCCTCCTTTCTTCCACAGCCTCTTCTTCTTCCACCGCCTCCTTCATATTTAAAATAATAATTATTATTTAGTTCTTTTCTTAGGCAATCAACTAGTTCAGGTTTTAAGACATTCATTGTATGCATTTAATTTCTTTCTTGAATTGTACAATTTTTCACCCCGGATGAGATGGTGAGATTTTAATAGGTGCTTATCCTATTGAATTGTTCGTGTAAATTTAAAACATACCCAACTGTCATACATTACCCAATATTGTTTGTTTAATGTATTATGCTAATGGTAAAATGGTAAAATAATATTGTAATTTAGTATATGTTATTAATAACTTAATAAAAAGTACTTAACAATAAACATTAATAAATAATAATAATAATAGATAATGACAATAAAATAATAATAATTATTATTAATCAATAAATAATAAATTGCACTATTATTATTACTTGATTGAAATGATAACATCGACCTGTTTATGTTTATTGTTAAGTCCCCTCGCACATTGTTTCTTAATAAATAAGGTACATTTACAGGTTTAAAATAAATCACAATTACTTAGTTAACCCATCCAACTATTTAATGTTTTTCAATTAATATTTCATACTAGCGTGCATGCGTGAGATGTGCATGCATGGCCATTACATGCACAGGTTGCACATGTACTATAGCAAAAACCCCTAAATTCTAACTGATACAAATAATATTTCACGCAACAAGACCAATGTACAGATATAGTATGATTTCTTGTGACATTCAGAGTTATTTAACAGTTATGTTCTTATTAATCAGTCAGTTAAGATTGGTACCTACCATCACTAATTTGGTATCATAAATTCCCAACACTCAACATTAATAACTAATATGTCAAACCATCCTAACCTACATCCACATCCTCCCTATCCTTCCTCTGCTAGTACAAAGTGGATGACAGGTGTACTAACCTTTCCACACAGAACCTGAAAGCGGTAGCGTCAGCTAACTAGCGGACCTAGCCTCTCCTAGCAGGCATCTGACCATCGTCATCACACAACTTGGGGAGCGTGTCTTAGCACTTCCCTCCCACAACCTCGGGTATCAAAGTGACATAGGGTGGGAAATGCATCCATCCCTCTCAACATACTGGGTCTATACTCATCAAACCATACTGCGTTGCTATCGAGTTTATTGGTACATGTCATCGTACCATCACTTGGCAATTAAGGCTCTTCTTCAAGATATGTATTGAGTCATCCTTTGCATCACACACTTGGCTATCCCATAGCCCCTGTACCCTGCAGGTTAGCACTATGCAAACATGCATTCACAGCAATATTAAAACAATAGCTGGTCCATATTATCAACATTATTTCCTTTCATCACATAAAATCACAAAATAAATCACCTCATGGATGGGTTCCCATGTATCACATCATACCAAGGATTACAATCAACTATATGTTTTTGTTATGAAATAAATGAACTTGATGACGACTACTGCATGATAACCGCATAAGCACAATAATTTCATATAAATGATAATCATCATAACATCATAATCAAAGCATCTACATAGGCATGTTAATTGTCGTAACATCATGATCAAACCATAATATAAGCATGATAACATCATAATATCATAATTAGAGCATAATCCTGATAACATCATAACATCAGTAAATAATCACATATAACATGCCAAAATATAGTTTATGAAGTATAGTTGAGTCCACAGATAATGAGTAAATACAGTGTAATAAGTCTAAGTGATAAATATGCCAGAGTCAAAATATGGGGCACTACACATTCGATATCTACTCTCTGGTGCTCTCGGTGAAAGCAATATGCTATTGTGTTGTAATCATTTTCTATTACCAATCTATCATACTCTAAGATTGTTTGCTAGGTTTTTTATCCTCTGAATCAGTAGAGGGTTTTCCCAGGGTATATCTTGTGTTCTATGGTTTGATTTATGTGCAATGTTATTATGGATTAATGTTTTAAAGTTCAAGTTTCTTCATATTTTTCTCAATCACTAACATGAACAAGTTGCGGAATGACAAATGACTTGGTAGCATTGACTTGACGAGACGAAAACTAGTTGTAATGAAAGGATATGGTGATGCATTACTTGAATTAATTGAAAGGATTTAGATGACTCACAAAAGTGGATCAACTTGATGATAGTTTGAATACCTAACTATTTGGAAATGAAAATGCAGATAACTGTCATGTTCAAAGGTGGATTGTGAGCTGCCATTGATATGAATGAAAAGACGTTTCCCATTCCTTAATTTCCCCATCACGAAGGATGATAGCCTCTTTTCACTTTTATGAGTTCAAAGAGGGTAAAAAACACTCATTTTATTTGATCGGATGATGAGTTCATTCTCATACATTTTACGAACCTGAGAAAGGAGGGTTTCGTTCCTAGAAAGGGTCCTTCATCCTTTGATTTTATGATTCCGATGAAAGTAAACTCATGTTTTGTTTCATGTTTAGAGAGTATGAAATTAATAAGAAGACTCCAGGGTATAATTTTTCATAAATTTAGTCCCTAAGGCCTGAAAAAGCATAAGGTAATTCCCAAGAGAACTCTTCTAGCTGCGATGAACTAAAGTGTACCTTTTTCATAAATGAGCCTAATCGATCTGAAAAAGGGGTAAACTATCATCGACTAGATGATCATTCAAATAATTTTACAAGCATGAAAGCATCAAGTTGTCTTGGTGATCTTTTCATGTTTAGGGAGCCTAAAAAGAGCTTAAAGATGACTCCATAAAGGGCCCTTTTTTTCATGATCCAATTTTAATGAGTCTGAAAAAGATGAAAAAGTGTACACAATACCTTTTTAATAAATTTTAATGAGCATGTCAAAGGTATGAATGATGCTCGGTACTTTTTCATCTTAGGTCAAAGTGTGAAAAAGATGAAAGAAACTCATAACATAGCCACGGTGCATCATAAATGTGACCTAGAATCTTTGAAAATGAAGTTATGATCAATCTACTATAAAAACTATAGAAAATGAACGGTAAAAACCCTAAAAATTTAAACATTTGATTTATCATTTTTAAATAAAAACCAAAAATTGCTATAAAAGGGGTGAATAGTAAATATTTTTACCATTGTGCTTTTTACCATAGTGGAGGAGTGAAATTGGTGAAAATGGCCTGATTTTCAACTGAAGATTCTGGGAATTCTGGACCATCTCTACTCAATCCGCTTGGATCAGGAAGGAGGTAACCTTCATTCCTTTGCTTTCAAGGTGCATTTTTTTTGCTTTCAAGTAAATTTTTTTAGTTTTCGGGGCGGTTTCCCAAAGGGACAAAGCACATTCAATAAGGCGCCTTTTTCCCTTTTGGGAAGTGTGCCAGCGCACCTCTTGAAAGAGGAAACGGAACCAAGGGTGCTCTATCAATGGAGGGAAACAACGACGGTGCTCATTTATCTTAGAGATAGTGCACCAGTGGCTAGGGAATTCCAAAAATCCAAGAAATAGTCAATTTCATGTCATTTTTCTTTTTTTTACTGGTTTCAACAGGCTTTCTAATAGGTGTTTTAATTATTTTAGCAGGAGAAACTGATTACAAAATGGTTATATTGTTAGTTTTCCAACATTTAAGCTAGCATTATGTTAGGATCTTTTCACTGAGAGAATAACAAGCACAGCAATAACATAAGCACATCACAAGAGACAAGAGACACAAAGAGTTTTGATCAGGGAAACCATAAATGAAGAAAACCCCACAACTTCCTCTAAGATAGAATCACCACAAGATGTAAAACCCCAAAACAGAAAGATGCACTCCAACAGCAGTAGTCTTCTTGTCCCAGTATATTTCCTTCTCCACTAGTGTGCCACACTTGAGAGAGCAAGTGATGTATATTACAAGTGATAAATAGAGAGACTCTCACTCTCTATTTATATTCATCCATTCACTTGAATTGCATTTTCACACGTAGGCTCAACCTAACAATTACTACTCGAGCATACACCTTAATTAGTGTATAATAACTCAAGTGCCTTGAAACTGTGGGGACTTACCTAATGACTTGATATGACTTTTTTACATTATTAATCTTCCCGATCAGAACATCGGGGTATGATCACATGACTCAAATACATAATAGGAACATACCGGAATAAACATCGGGTTACAATATATAAGATACATAGAAGAATACATTCCGAAGTTACATATACATCAACACTCCCTCTTAACTAGGAAGGTATTCTTTCAACACAATTTTCAGCACTGGTCTTCTTCTCTGCATCAACTGGATCATCTTCATCTTCAAGTCATCTTCATCTTCAAGTCATCTCCATCTTCAAGTCATTTGGATCTGTATCATCTCTCGATCTGGATCATCATAGAACTGGATCACTGGATCTAGATCATCATCACTGGACTGGATCTAGATCATCTCTCGATCTGGATCATCACTGCTGGCTCTGGATCATCCCTTGATTTGGATCTCTCGGAGTCATCATAACTGGATCTGGATCATAACTCAATTTGGATCATCTCTGGTCATCATCATGTGTGTAATATCTCGTCATAGGAAGTTCTACAGAGCCAGCCCTTTTTCATGCTGGTTGTAGGCCTAGCCCACAGTAGGTCTTTGGTAGCCCTTATATCTGATCTACTCGTCAGAATGGCCGGCACTCACATCTGACATGGGAGGAATCTAATCCTTTAGCCATGAACAGAATGGCTCTGCCCTTACATTTGACCTACTCCTCAAAATGGCGGTAGCCCTTACATCTGTCCTACTCGACAGAATGGCCGGCACTCACATCTGACCTTCTCATCAGAATGGCACTACTCTTACATTTGATCTACTCGTCAAAATGGCAGTAAACCTTACATTTGTCCTACTCGACAGAATGGACGGCACTCACATTTGACCTTCTCATCAGAATGGCACTACTCTTACATTTGACCTACTCATCAAAATGGCGGTAGCCCTTACATCTGTCCTACTCGATAGAATGGCCGGCACTCACATCTGACATGGAAGGAAGTAAATCCTTTAGCCATGAACAGAATGGTACTGCCCTTACATCTGACCTGCTTGTCAGAATGGCGGTAGCCCTTACATCTATCCTACTCAACAAAATGGCCGGAACTCACATCTGACATGGAAGGAACTAAATACTTTAGCCATGAACAGAATGGCACTGCCCTTACATCTAACTTGCTCGACAGAATGGAGGTATCCCTTACATCTGTCCTACTCGACAGAATGGCTGGCACTCACATCTGACATGGAAGGAACTAAATCCTTTAACCATGAACAAAATGGCATTGCCCTTACATCTGACCTACTCGTCAGAATGGCGGTAGCCCTTACATCTGTCCTACTCGACAGAATGGCCGACACTCACATCTGACATGGAAGGAACTAAATCCTTTAGCCATGAACAGAATGGCACTGCCCTTACATCTGACCTGCTCGTCAGAATGGTGGTAGCCCTTACATTTGACCTGGAAGGAACCAATCCTCTCACCATGTCAGAATGGCTATGGGTCTCATCACTTCCTCTGGGAGGAAGCCTCGATCTGGAGAACACCAAGTCTCTCTCTAAAGTAATCGAACTTCAGCCTAGCCAATGGCTTCGTCAATACATCAGCTATTTGTTCCTCCGTCGCAACATATAGGAGCTTTACTACTCCTCTCTACACCATATCCCTGATATAGTGATACCTGATCTCAATATGCTTTGACTTGTCATGGAACGCTGGATTCTCTGACAACTTCACGCAACTCTGGTTGTCACAATGTATACAAGTAGCATCCAACTGGAGATCAAATATATCAGACAGTAGCTTCCGCAGCCATACTGCCTTACAACTAGCTGAACAAGCTGCGGCATACTCTGCTTTAGCTGTACTTAGTGCCACACAGGATTGCTTCCTGCTAAACCAAGAGATCACACCTGATCCCATACTGAAGCAACATCCTAAAGTACTCTTCCTGTCAATGGCACTTCCTACCCAATCTGAATCAACATAACCCTCCAGGTTAATCTTCTGATTCGCATCATACTTGAGCCCATAATCAACTGTAACCTTCAGGTACCTTAGAATATGCTTTGCAGTAGTCAAGTGAACACTTCTCGGATCTTTCAGGTACTGGCTCAAGGTGTTCACAACAAAGCAAATGTCTCGTCTCGTGTTCGTCATGTACATCAATGACCCAATCATCTGACGATACATCGTAGCATCAACTGACACTGATGAAGCATCACTTAATAGCTTCATGTTCGATGCCATAGGTGTGGTCATGCAGTCCATCATCCTGAACCTCTTTAGGATCTTTACTGCATACTTCCCTTGTCCAAGGAATATTCCATCCACACTCTGCTACACCTCCATACCTAGAACAATAGTGCATCGACACATAATAGGAGCATCACTGGTCTTCTGTCTTCAACCTTGAAGCAAAGGTTGGAATCCTCTTTACTCTTAGTAAAGCCTAAAGTCATCAGTAATCTTCCTATCCTGTCGTACCATGTCGAACCTCAATATATTCTGTAGTCACTCCCTCTGAAGCGGAGCATCATACTCCCTCTGTCTTCTGTGCTCTATGCACTGAAAAACATTCTGTACTAGAGTGACAAGTAGCTTCCTATGCTACTAATATTCTATGTGACCATCTAGTGTATAGACTTATATCTTCAACCTTGTAGCAAAGGTTAAGATCTTCATCAGGCTCATCATGTATGTGTTTAGACTCTTACTGGCTGCAAATGTCTCTTCGTAGTCTAGGCCTTCTTTTCGTGAGAAGCCTCATGCTACGAATCTTGCTTTGTATCCCATGATGTTTCCATCTACTGCATGATGGAACTATGAACTTCTCTTCAGTTCTCAATACTGCACCTTGACATCATTCTTCTTGAACTGGTCTTCCCTTTCTTCTTGGTGGTTGGAAGGTTCTGCATCAATGATGTCACTGCACTCGTCATATTATTCTTTGTCTTTGAACTGTCGTCACTTGTTCTTTGGAACAAGTCTTCATTCTTCTTTGCTTGTAGGTGATTATGTATGCGGTCTTTCCTACAAGTCAAATGCATTTGTATGGTTAGAACATTTCATAAGGAATATTCATATTGGCAAATACTTATGCATAAATATATGATTATGCAACTACTTTAGCCAATACAACATTCATCCATATCTCACTGAAACTTTCTAGATTCCTTCCATCTCTACCAGGACAACATTGAGAATGTGCACTAATCCAATATGTCAGCAAAGAGGTTTCATTCTAGATAAGTAGCAATGGAGAATTTGTATAGCACCATGAGCTACTTACCCATCACATGCATATTAGTAGTATACTTTCATTAATGCAAACATTCTATCATGCATAATACAATAACTGAATATAAACAAATGCATAAAAAAACAATATCATGACAATTGAATACTTATCTTTATTTGTTTTGTGGGTAGACTCCTTCTTGAGCCTTTAGCTTCATCGTCTTCTTCATTCATGATAGCATTGTTTCTTCTCCAAATGCTAAGGTGGATAAGATATTCTTCAAGAGTTCAGATCTTCATATTCCTCATCGCTTGAGGGATCTTCTTTGGATGGTGAGAGCTTGATCTTTAGTTGCTCCCATCTTCTCTTCTCTTCTTATGAGTCGAGCTTCTTCTTCTTCTTGGAGTCTACTGAAGTAAATCAATTCCTTCTGGAACACATTCCTTGAATGAAATAATTCCATGATCCTGGGAGGCCATTCAAGGTGACCGTCACCACTTCTGCATTCTTCACTTCTTCTTTTACCGCTTCAAGTTGTTCTTTGATTTGAGAGACTCTTATGACTGCATGGTCTCTTCATTTTGGATCTTCACATCCTTCAACTAGTTTCTTTAGGTCATATTCTGATTTTTGTTCTTCCCTTCAAATAGCTTGAAATTCTGGAACAACTTTGCTTGCCATAGGTAGTGCTCTGTAATGCACATGTGCAGGCCTTCTATGCCAAGTCTCATTTGGCTTTACTATGTCATGGATCAAGGCTTGTTTTGGATGGCCCTTCAATTTGTACAATCCTCCTTCTTGTTCTCCAATCACTACTGCATCATCGATAGTCTTTCCTTGAGTCCCGTCATATGTTTGGAAGCCCCATTGTCTATGAGTCAATCATCACTTCCATGAGTAATGTTACCTGTGAGAGCTGATATCAGAACATATTCATCCTCACTTGAAGAATCTTCACTTTCATATCTGGATCTCTTTCTAGATGGTTCATCATCCTCTGCAGCATGAGCATGATGTCTTCTTTGGCCTTGACCAAGTTCTTCTTGTGAAAGGATTCTAACCTCATCTCCCTCTGAAACTGGAACCTCTATACTCATGTAGGTGTCCAATCCATTTTCTTCAGAGAGATCAAATACTTTCAGGCTTGGAATTTGTCAACTTCCCCAAGCTTGTCACCAAGCTGATGTGATATATCATATTGAAATGAGAACCTCAAATGGAAATAGCAAAGGATTAGATCTTACAGATTTGAGGTGTCCGTCCTTGTCCTGGAGTTTGCTGATCTAGGGTTTGTCATAGAAACCCTAATTTTCAAAAATTGGAATATTTCAAAACTAATTGGATAGATAGATGTATCTATTCAAATGGATCTGTCCAATGTACTCCTTTTCTGAAAACAGTGGAGGGAAGCCCTAGATTTCCAATTTCTTCTGCAGAAATTCTTGTTACTGTTTCTATGATATCTTTGAACTTATTGATCCTATGTGTTTAAAATTTCTCGCTGAGGTAACCTCACCTGTCCCTGATATAACACCATAGGTTTCATCAGAATTGGTTTCACCATTTGGGATATATTATCCTTTTCCCAAGGTGACCTGTTACAGAACTGTTTAGAACAACAAAGTTGTACAGCATGCCACGTGTCACTGGTTCATCTTCTGAGTCTGATATTTGTACCACCGAAATTAAATTCCATGCCCTTTTTGTAACATCTTCATAAATTCCATCTGTACCTCTGTAGCCCAAGATATTGCAATTCTCCCTAGGTGTCCTGTTTATGGATGATTTCTGGAAGAGGCTGGAACCCTAACTTTGAGAGATATTATCTCCCAAAATATAGCAAATATGAGGCTGATTTTTGGACACAGTGTTCATAAGGATTTTATCATTGGTCCCTGCAATGTTCAGCTTCTGATACTTCGCCAATCTCGGAATATAGTGACTTTACCAAAACGTAGCAGTTTTAGTATTTAGGGTTTCTCCTAGCTCAGGGTCAAACCAAGGTTTGACTTTCCCGGAGTTTCACCCAACCAAATTTCTTGATACAGGTCTCTAAACTTTGGTTTTGATGAGGAGAACAATCCTATGCTGGTATCACTCAAAAATTACTCTTCTGTAGAAAGCCCTAATTTCCACATCGAAACTGAAAATGCTTGAAATTGAATTCCGCATTGACAGAAAGATGCACCCTTCAATGGAGAGTCATCCTAGCATACTTTTGCTGAAAATATGTGGAGAAAGATCCACAAAATAGGAATCCTTAGTTCCTGTAGCTGCACAATGTCTTCTTCTCAAGTTAGCTCTGATACCATGTTAGTTTTTCAACATTTAAGCTAGCATTATGTTAGGATCTTTTCACTGAGAGAATAACAAGCACAGCAATAACATAAGCACATCACAAGAGACAAGAGACACAAAGAGTCTTGATCAGGGAAACCATAAATGGAGAAAAACCACAACTTCCTCTAAGATAGAATCACCACAAGATGTAAAACCCCAAAACAGAAAGATGCACTCCAACAGTAGTAGTCTTCTTGTCCCAGTATATTTCCTTCTCCACTAGTGCACCACACTTGAGAGAGCAAGTGATGTATATTACAAGTGATAAATAGAGAGACTCTCACTCTTTATTTATATTCATCCGTTCACTTGAATTGCATTTTCACACGTAGGCTCAACCTAACAATTACTACTCGAGCCTACACCTTAATTAGTGTATAATAACTCAAGTGCCCCGAAACTGTGGGGACTTACCTAATGACTTGATATGACTTGTTTACATTATTAATCTTCCCGATCGGAACATCGGGGTATGATCACATGACTCAAATACATAATAGGAACATCCTAGAATAAAAATCGGGTTACAATACATAAGATACATAGAAGAATACATTCCGAAGTTACATATACATCAACATATATGGAAGGAGAGACAACATGAGTTAGATTACTTGCAAGCTGGTAATGGTCGAATGACTGTGAGGGCCCTCTGTGAGTGTGGGCTCCTCAAATTATTCTGAATACCCGGAATGAGGACGTATGTGCATTTTTTAGAGAACATGATTCCTATGTGGGATCCAGATCAACAACACTTTGTGGTTGGCACTCACACTTTGATGATAGATGTAGAGGACATATATTTTTTGATTGGTCTGTCCTGAAGGGGAAGACCAATAGTATTGACAAGAACATGAGGTTGTTAGCAATCTGTATATGACTTGATCAATGATCACTGCTCAGTGGGGACCCATTTATTAGGTGGGAAAATCCCCACCAAGCACATAGTAGGTAGGCCTTTAAGTACTGCGGCCTTCACCATTGAGAAGGTTGTGGGTACCATATCGGCTCACTTGACTACATGGTCCCATATGTTGTACACCATAGAGTGCATGGATCCTATGGTCTTCAACTGAAGTGAGGGTTTACTCGTCAGTTTAAAAGACTAGTTAACCAAATGCAGGAGAGGGGATTTGAAGCGATTCGGCTACGGGGCGATAGTGGTGTCTTTATTTCTGGAGAGGGTACCATTGATGAGACCCAAGGTTCCATTGAGCAAGTTGGATGTCGAGGATCCCGGATGACCAGGTGGGTGGATGCCATGGCAGGCCATGGTGGCGGTGGAGGCCCTAGAGTTACCTATGGGCTAGTCATTTTTCATTGGCTGAGAAGCCAACTATTGAAGGTATAGGATTATACCTATGCAGGGACCAAATTCAGAGATGATCCTAGCCTTCCACTCTCGGATGGAGAGAAATGGGGTGATCGAGGTAAGAAAGATACCACTATACAAGTTTTTTCTATATTTTTAAATTTATATTTGTTTTTATGATGTAATGATGAGATGTACAAAAATGTCTTGTACAGATGTAGGGCCTTCTCTTCTGGTTGGGGCCTTTCCTATAGAGAGGCAAGGAGTAGTCAAATATATGGTGATCTGGCACATAGAGGTGGATGAGGAACTCGAATAAATTGAGGAGAAACTCCAATGCTTGACTATCAAAATTCCTGATATCTCCATTGATGATCTACCGAGGAGCTACCAGCTCGACACTGCAAGAGTCTCAGGCTGTTTCGGGAGACTGCTCCATCGAGTAGCTCGGGTTGTGGTGTGTTATCATGATCACGATGATTAGCCCATAGCGGCTCCCTCATTTTTGTATTGTATTTACACTGAAAGCTTCGAACCTTCAGTTTTTTTCCCCATGTATATGTATTTTTAAACTATGATAGTCCCAGAGTTCGGGTGATCTGGGAGCTTGTTGCTTCAGTCCTTTTTGTATATCAGCTTTAGTTTATATATATATATATATATGAAAAATTTTATTTACAGATGTGTGTGCAAATTTGATGCGTGAATGAATGGCTATTATGAATCCAATACATGAATTTTATGTTAAAATGAATTTAACTATGAGCACGATACCAATCTAAGACAAAAATTGCTAAGGAATCCGTCACCATGTTTAAATATCTTGGAATGTGTTGATAAGAGACCTTCTCAAAATAATTTTCCAAAATCCTAACTATTTGGAATGTACGAAGGATTAGAGGGTTCCAGATGGCGTAGACTCAGTTAAACAATGACATGTGGCAGTCTGTACAAGTTCGCTATGCTTAACAGTATGGAAATAAGTCACCTTGGGAAAACTCTCAAAAGTTCCAATTTGTGAAACCAATTCTACTAAAACTTGTGGTGTTGGAAAGACACAGATGAGGATACCTCAACACGAAATTTTAGATACATAGGAGCAGTACTTTTGAACATACCGTAGAAACAATATCAGGCATTTCTACAAAAGAAAATGGAAAACTAGGGCTTCCTATTCCTAGAGCTTCCCTCCACTATTTTCAGTAAAGGAGTACATTGGACAACTCACCTTGAAGAGGCCCATATTTCTATCCAAACAGAATTTTTATATTCCAAGTTTTGAAAATTAGGGTTTTTCTGACAAACCCTAGATCAGCCAGCTCTGGAACCAGGACAAACACCTAAAATCAGATTATGGGATTCATTCATTCAAGGAATGTGTGCAAAAAGGAAGTGATTTCCTTCATCAAAATCTGGGAAGAGTGCATATAAGAAGAAGATTGACTCATAATAAGAGAAGAGAAGATGGGATCAACTAAAGATCAATCTCTCATGATTCAAAGAAGATCCCTCAAGCGATGAGGAATATAAACGACTCAATTCTTGAAGAACCTCTTATCCATCTTAGCATTTGGATAAGAAATGACGATGTCATGAATGAAGAAGATGATGAATCTGAAGGCTCAAGAAGGAGTCTACCCACAAAATAGATAAATATCAGTATTTGAATTGTCTTTTCCTATATACCTATTTGTTGATATGACATTGTTTAGTTGCGGAATGTATCATGCATGATAGAATGGTTGCATTAATGACAATATACTACTAATATGCATGTGATGAGTAAGTAGCCCATGGTTCTATACAACAATCCATTGCTACTTATCTAGGATGAAACCTATTTACTGACATATTGGGATTAGTGCATAATCTCAATAATGTTATGGTAGAGATGGAAGGCATCTGGAAAGTTTCTATGTATACCAGATATGGATGAATGTTGTATTGGCTAAAATAGTTGCATGATTATATCTTTATGCATAATAATTTGCTATTATGAATATGCCTTATGAAATGTTTCTAACCATACAACTAATTCATTTGAATTGTAGGAATGATCATGCACAATGGCCTACAAGAAAAATAAGGATGAGACTTGTTCTGAAGAACAAGTGACGACAGCTCAAGAATATGAACTAAGAAGCTTCCATAGCGAAAGAAAAATATTCAAAGGAATATAAAGAGAATGGTAGATGAATAATAATTCAAGGAAAGCAAGAGGCTTCAAACACAATACATTTATGTGACAGTATTCAGAAACATCATTGGTGCAAAACCTTCTAGCTATGAGGAAGTAGCCAAAGGGAAGGAGAGCACCAATTCAAGAGTAATGATGTCTAGGATGCGGTATCAAGATGTGAAGGGAAGTTCGTAGTGTCTTCCATATGGATCTATAAGATCTGACATGCAGTAGATAGAAACATCATGGGATACAAGGAAAATTAGTAGCAAAGAAAACCACTTGTCACTCCAGTACAAAATGTTTCAATACATAGAGTACAAGGTTGAAGGGGGAAGACTAGTGATTCTCATGTTATATGTCGATGACTTGTTCCTTATAGGGAAAGAGGAACTCATTAAATTTGCAAGAAGGAGACTTGTTGTTGAGTTCGAGATGAAGGACTTGGGTATGATGTACTAATTTTTAGGCATGGAGGTGTGGCAGAGTGTAGATGGAATCCCCCTTGGACAAGGAAAGTATGTAGTGAAGATCCTGAAGAGGTTCGAGATGATGGACTGTAAGGCCATGGCCACACCTATGGCATCGAACCTGAAGCTATTGAGTGATGCTTCATCAGAGTCAGTTGACGCCACAATGTATTGTCAGATGATTGGGTCATTGATGTATTTGATGAACATGAGACCATATATTTTATTTTCTGTGAACAACCTGAGCCATTTCCTGATGATTTCAAAGCATGCTGTGAGGTACCTAAAGGGTATAGTTGAGTGTGGGCTCAATTATGATATGAATCAATATACTAACCTACATGGTTATGTTGATTCGGATTGGTAGCGCCAATGAGAAGAAGAGAACCCTGGGTTTCTTCTTCAATTTGAGATCCAGTATGGGCTACTGGTTTGGCAGGATGGAGTCATGCATTGCGATCAGTATAGCCATGAGAGGACCAATGAAGCTCCAGTTTGTGATCCATATCAATATCTCTTGAAAGAGGGAATTCTAGCATAGCCGGTGAGATAGGTTGTCTAAGCATAAACTCCTGGTGAAGCTCATAGGTTTCTCAGAAGTAGTCAGTCCTGTAGGTTGTCCTCGGATGTACTCAATCCTGGAGAAGCTCGTAGGTTATCCTTGGATGTAATTAGCCATGGTGTGATTATATGCTATAAATGGCTACAGTTAAGTTTGAGTACTTCAGGGAGAATCTTGGTGTTCTCCAAATCGAGGTTTTTTCCAAGGGGAAGTGATGAGTCTATGAGCCTTTTTGACATGGTGGTAGGCGGGGCCTCCCATGGTCAGATCTAAGTGCATATCATTTCTGACATGGTGTTAGGTGGAGCCTCCCATGGTCAAATGTAAGTGTAGAGCCTTTATTACATGGTGGTTGGTGGGGCCTCCCATGGTCAGATGTAAGTGTAGGTCCTTTCCTCAGATGGTAGATGGTGTGTCCTACCATGGCGATGGATGTAAACATTGTGCCTTTCTTCCATGGTGGTAGTTTGGGACTCTCATGGTCAGATATAAGTGCTGAGACCTACATCCAGCATGAAAAAGGGCTGGAAATCCTTGCAGAAGAAAGGTACTGCATCCATCATGAAAATGGGCTGGCTCTTTAGTGGAAATCTTTGTAGAGGTAAGGTACTACATCCAGCATGAAAAAGGGTTATATCTGTAGTGGAAATCCTTGCAGAGGAAAGGTACTGCATCCATCATGAAAAAGGGTTGGCTCTATAGTGGAAATCCTTGTAGAGGCAAGGTAATTCATCTAGTATGAAAAAGGGGTGGCTTTGTAGTGGAAATCCTTGTAGAGGGAAGGTACTACATCCATCATGAAAAAGGGTTGGATCTATAGTAAAAATCCTTGCAGAGGAAAGGTATTGCATCCAACATGAAAAAGGGTTGGCTCTGTAGTGGAAATCCTTGCAGAGGCAAGGTACTACATCTAGCATGAAAAAGGGATGGCTCTATAGAGGAATTCCTTGCATAGGAAAGGCCTACATCCAACATGAAAAAGGGTTGGCTCTATTGATGAATACCTACATGGAGACTAGGCCTACATCTAGCATGAAAAAGGGCTGGCTTTGTAGAACTTCCTATGAGGAGTATATTTGAGAGATAGCACCATTGCTTGAGATAACGCAACAGTGATGATGATGATGATCCATGTTTGATGATGATCCAATGATGACGAATTGTGTTGATGAACTATGTCAAGAGAATACCTTCATAGTTAAGAGGGAGTGTTGATGTACTTGTAACTTCAGAATGTATTCACTTGTATATTTCTTATTGTATTTCATTATACCTCGACGAAGATGTTTGTTTCTTCGATCAGGAGATTCATTAATATAATAAAGTCATGTAAATTCATTGAGGTTAACCCTCTATTGTAAGTCGGGAAAATAGTCCCCACAATTGATTTGAGGCTAACACTCCATTGTAAATCATGGAAATAGTCCCCACAGTTGATGGGTATTACGGTTATTAGACTCTTCTAGTGAGGTTGGCCTTGTAAGAGTAAAATTCAAGTGGAAAACAAGTATAAATAGAGAGTGAGACTCTCTATTTGGAACACACACTCACTCAACTGTAGCATATGAGTGAGAGAGAGAACAACTATCAGAGATCATCTTTGTGTTTTTTGGTTTTACTTTTTCTATTGTTGCTCATTCTATCTCTGAGGAAGTTGCGAGGTTTTCTCCTTTATGGTTTCCCTGAGGAAAATTCTTTGTGTCTCTTTTCTCTTGTGATTATTGATGTCCATGTTATTCTTTCAGATAAAATCCTAGATCATATTGATTAAATGATAAAAATATAACATGATCTTCTAGAGTAGGGTTGATGACCTCCTTATAATACCTTAAGTTTCTTTTACCCTCTAAACATTTCTCACACCACATTTTCTTTAAACTTAGAAGTGAAAATATTTTTAATGTTATTTATTTTTTCAATGCAACATTTTCGTCGATCTCCCAACGTTTTAACAAAGCCCTGGTATCTTTATACCAACCTCTCTTGAGCCTTAGGTGGTTTTGGATTGACTTTAAAGCTAGTTTAGGAAGTCTATGGTCTCCCATGTTATTGATTTTGTGCTTGTCTAATAGGAGCCTAGTCATATCTAGGATCTCGATAGGGGAAATACCCACTTCTATAAGAAGAATAGGGTAGGGTGTATTGCTTTTAATTTTGAGGTTATACGTTATAAAACACTTTTGGATTTGCTCAATCTTTCTCTAGGATTATATAGAGATATTTCACCCCAAACTCACACCCATACAAGATAACAGGAATGACTAAAGTTTCAAAGAGGAGCTTATTTTTATCCCACACCACAAGGTTTGCTTCTTTACAATTATTTCCAAGACCAAAATAAGCTTTCCATCATCCATTAATCCTTTTCTTAATGCTATAGTTCCAGTTGAGCTTGTGATTAACATCAATTCTTAGGTATTTGTAATAAGACACTTCCTCCAAGTTTCTATTGTCATATACAAAATTAGCATAAGTGTCCTTCTTGGATTTGATAATCATAATTTTTGTTGTCAGTGTTAACAGTCATACCCATGATAGAGAAAAAATCCTTAATAAGTCTTAGTTTCTTATCAAGATCAGATGGACACCTTTCCAGAAGAACAATATCATCATCATAGAGAAGAAGGATGATGACTATTCTAGCTAAGCCTGCTTCCTCTAAATAACCTTCTAGCTTATCTATGTAAATGAAAAAAAGGGTGGGGGGGAGGGGGAAACCTTGTTTAGATCTGATATTACACTTAATATTTTTTGACCACCCCTCGTTGTTCTCAAACTTAGCAATGACATTCTCATATAACATTATTGTGGTGGATATAAACTTGAAATGAACCTTTAGCGCTACTAATCTATTCCATAAGTTATTTCTAGGTACCGTATCGAAATCCTTTCTAAATTCCACGAAGCAACAAAAGAGATTGGATTTATCATTACGACACTCCTCCATAATTATCCTAAGTGTAACGAGATGGTCCGTTGTAGAGTGTTTCCTTCTAAAACCCACTTGGTATTCAACCCACTTACCTTTGCTTTCAAGCCAAATGTTGATCTTCGTTTCTAAAATAATACCATACAACTTGGATAAGAGATGGCCAATCATAATTTTCTTGTAATTAGAGGGGTTATTTGTATCCCCCCTTTTAAAAATAGGGATAATGAGGCTTTGAGTCCAAGGTTTAGGAAACCCTTGCTTGATCTCTTGATTGAAAAGCTTGTGGATGTGAGGGTTGAGGACAGGACCTCCAAGTTTTAAGATTTCTTCTTGGTAACCTTTGATGTCCTTAGTTTTTCCATTTGCTAGACAATTAACCCCAAAATCTATGTCTTCTAATGAGAAAAATTCTTTCGTTGTGAGCAGGGTTTCAAGGTTATCTATGCCATTCAAGAATACATAAATCTTTTTAAGATAGGAGTTGCAGTAATGTAAAGAAATTCTATTATTATCTTTAGTTTTTCTAGTTAGAATCTGCCTCCAAAATTTCTTAGGAGCCACCTTAGAGAGGTGTAAGAGATTTTATTGTCTTTTACAAATATATTGCATTTTTTCCCTTTTAGTTAGTGCTTTGTATATTTTTATCTTGTTAGTTTTAAGAGACTCATCAAGAGATTCCTTAATTTCTTTCCTCGCACTTTTACAATCTTTATCATACCAAGGGTTGGTTTTGCTATTTATTTTGTTACTTGAAACTTCAATTGAGAACTTGTTAATAGAATATGAGAGAGTTGTGGTAAAATTATGATAGAGTTCTTCTATATTGTCTATACTTGATAAAGGAATCAAATTAATTTTTAATTCATTTAGAAAAAGATTACTTTTATTTCTATCAAAGATCAAGTTTTTTGGCTATTAGGATGATCTTCTATAGGATCTCTATGCATGACAAAATTGAGAGTTACAATTAAAGTTCTATGATCTAAGTTAGGCTCGTGGTCATTTAAGATGTCAAAATTTATTATTTCGTTGTATAAAGGGATATCAGAAATAACATAGTCCACCACGTTGCTACCAAGCCCATGGATACAAGTCATCTGGATAGAATTGGGCCACTTCTTTAGACCATTGAAAATTATGAGATCTATAACACTACAAATCTTGGCTAGCTCAGACCCAAACAAATTATCCCCTACATATTCATATATTCTTTTGTACCTTTCAGCTAGAGTAAGGTCTTCGTCTAAACAAAGAGGATTAGGGTTGGAACGATTCCTTAGAAGAATAGCTTGGTTGCTTGAAGTTTGAGAATTAAAGTAACCCCCCATTAAGAGGATATTGCCTCCATTCCTTAGGCTAGAAACATCATTATCTAGACCATTGTAAGAACAATTTTTATCTAAATTGTTTTTCTTCTAGAAGTTAGAATTAATAGGGGGAAAATAACATATTGCTGTGTAGGTTTTTTTTACCATTAATGTTCGTAATATCTATCCAAATATACTAGTTGTAAGGTTCTTTTTTATAAATATTGGCATGGGGGAGATGTTCTTCCTAATGTAACACGCTACACCTCCAATTCCTCTATGTTAGGATCGCTTGCTCCAGATTGACCAAAGTACAAATCCATATATGTTAGGGACCTTAGATTCTTTGTGCTCCCAATTTTGAGCTAACAATATAATACCAACTTCATTCGACATCCAGCTTATCTTGGGGCCTTTGTTCCATGGAAAGCCCTGACAGTTCCAAGAAAGAATCTGGAGCATGTTGAATTGCCATTTATTACTATATTTTTGGTTTCTATCTCGGATAATGGATTTTCTATTTCTGATTATTTCCCATTTTCCTTCCTTCCTAACTTCTTTTACCTTTTGAACCTCCTTTCTGAATTCTGCTTAATCTTCTTGAATGAGATATTCATTTATGAATATTCCCATTCCTTTTAGACTTGAGGTTTTACTAAGCATGTCATACTTATTTTCAGAAGAGATCACCTTTATTCGAATTATCCTTCCTTTATTCTCAGTTAATTTTCCCAACCTTGTTGCTTCTGTGAGACATGTTGTTTCAATTTTTAATATATTATGTAATTTTGTCTGGACTATGGCTAAGGTATTGTTGTCTACCTCCTCTTTAGCACCAAAGATTACAAGGTTCAAATTTGTTTTTTTACGCTCATGGTCTAATTCTATCCAATTTTTAATTTCCTCTTTAATGGGTTTGATATCTAATTTACCTTCCACGCTATTGAGGGTGAGATTGTTATTAACTTCTTCTTCTAGTGCTTTAATCATGTCCTTCATTTTAAGACTTTATAAAGTATCATCATCTCCTAGCTGGGGTGTTTGGATCTTATCTTGGCTTTCTTTTTTTATTGCCTGTGATCTAATCTCCATTGTCTCCATTTTATTCTCCAATAGCTTTATTTTATTTTCTATTTGTTTTTGTATCTTGTCTTCAAAATATGTAAATTTGTTTTTGAGCATGCATTCTAACTCTCTTTGTAGCTTAGCTTCTCTTTCTTCTCTACATTTCTTTAATGAATCTATATATTCATAAAGGCTCTGTAAAGTAACTCTGCTAGGTCTACCTTTGATGACATTTGGTAGATGTAGTGAATTATTCATACTTGCGAAGAAAAAGAAATATATGAGTAGTAGATATGTATTAGAAAAAAAAGGAATGTGTGCACCTGATGTAAAGATGTTGGTCGTCACCCACTGATATTAATCATAGAGGGTTTGTCTCATCAACGCATATAGATCGCCTTCAGATTAGCCGAGGATCGCCTTTAGATCGCATACAATAGATTCAGATCATCGAGGGTCACCTTCAGAGTAACTGATGGTTGCATTCAGATCACATGCAATAGATTCAGATCTCATGCAATACATTCAAATCACCTTCATATCTCTATGCAATACCATAACCATTGATAGCAATGAATCATAGATCTCACCAGAATAGATTCATATCGCATTATATTCAATCACCTTCATATCTCTATGCAATACCACAACCCTCGATAGCAATGAATTATAGACCGCATGAATAGATAATATCGCACCAGATCTCTAGCAAAGAATCACACCAAACCTCACCAGATGTTGGTCGTCACAATGAATAGATCAGATCACAAAGAATCACATGCAATAGGTTTAGATCTCTATGCAATACCACAACCCTCAATAGAAATGAATCACTGATCGCACCAGATAGTATGCAAAATCACAACAATATAGACTAGAAATATCACAGCAGTATAGCATGCAAGATTGCATAGCAGTATATGTGACGCCTTAAGACATAAAAAAATAGACGAATTAAATAATGACCTTATGGAAATATTCTTGAGAAATAAATCCTACATATGTAAAAACTATAAGTTACATTTTTTCAGTTTGCAGAGGCAGATCGCATGAGATTTCAGTTCGTAGAGGAAGATCGGGTGAGGATATGTGAGGCCGATTTGATTATTTCCCCCGAATTGCACCATATTTCATTTCATAGATCACAAATATCCTTGAAGATCAAATTGCATAGAGGGGATATTAGAAGCACTAGAAACGAAACCTACAGATGCAAAAATAAATAACTATTTGGGTACATCAACAACTCTACACGCTCATAAAAAATTACGTCGTAGGAATTTTCACAATGAAAGAAGTTGTCTCAAAAGATTCCACATCTCCCAGGCCACTAACATTTCGACACGTGCCACCTGGTAATTGGAGAATCTAGGTACAACACACCATGGTTACATTTCCTGGTTCTTATATCCTATGTTCCGACAAGGACCAAACAAGGTGGCATGGAGTTGATCGATTAAGTACATGTTCTGAAAACACTCAATGTTATAGTTGATTTTACCACACATGGTTGATCACATATTTATGTACTTCCCTGTCCCTTTGAAGACTCTTTAGACCCCATGGACTTATATTATCCTTCGATGTTCCAAGATCATCCCTAAAAAACCCCTGTTTATTGTTGTATGCAACTTTTAAACCCATACTTGCATGTACATGTGACTTTTGATCTCAAACCCGCGTACATCAGGATGCGTGTGTAAGTCCAATTTTTTTTGGAGTTTTCCTTATATGAGTCCAAAGATTCTGACTCTTGGCCTTCCATGTGACTTGATATCACTCAGATTCAACCCTCCATTACCCTTTTGGAGTGCTATTTAAGGAACCCCTTGGATACATTGAAGAGGAGGAATTGAAGAGCAAAGAATCTATAGTCCCTTGTTGCCTCAGTTTTCTTATACTTGAGTTTGCATCCCTTTGTCCTTTTGGAGCACTTTGTGTTCTTCTCAAACTTGAATTTTCTTTGTGACCTTCCTATCGAGAGATGCAGGATTGAGGTGGTGGAGGACTCGGTTTCTTTGATTCCTAGACGTTCCAGCAAAGGTTGTCGCTATTGTAATCTCTGATTTTATTAATAGAAATATCTTTTCCTATCCAATTATGTGCATTTGAATATGAATATTGAATCCATGGATGTATTTAATTCCTTATACATTGTTGAATATATATGCAAGAGTAGGTCTAACACATTATTATAGAGCATGCTTGTCTTGTTTGCTGTTGTCAAGAGTGAATTACTAATGCAAGTGTGAATTGGAAAATATCAACGGGGATCTACTTCAACCGTCTAGAACAAGGTATGATTCGGTATCCCTTAATGTTAGATGTTTGGTTTCTCATGCATATTGGGAAAGATTTATTTATAGTGTCAAGCTATCTATTGTAGTACCCCCAAGCCATAGGAAGTTTCTCTCCGTAACATAATTGGCGACTCCATTGGAAATGCTCCTTGTTTTTCTTTGGGGATGGGGGCACAAAGTGTTTTATACTTTCTCTTTTTTTCTCCCTGTTTCTATGTCGCATTTTATAGTATGTTCATACATTGACACTCCCCTTGATTGGTTTGACCCTTTCCTCCTTTTTACCACTTTCTTCTCTATATACACAGGTTTTTGGCTAAATGTCGCATACATACGTAGGTTTTTTGCCAAAATTCACGTATACATGTAGGTTTTTGGCCAAAATCCACATATACATGTAGGTTTTTGGCCAAAAGTCGTGTACATATGCTACACTTCTTTGAACAGTTGCGTACATCCTCCCTTTTTGGTTGATTTCGATGTTGTGGGAAGTTGTTGGATGGGTTGTGAGTGTGGTTGGGTATTCTGAGGTTCTGATGTTGTCTATTGACTGCTTCTGTTGTGACCAGAAACCACTTTTTCATTGACTTTTCTTTGAAAATAGTTTTAGTCGTTTATCTTTTTGTTTTTCCATTAGTGCATCACTATTTTTGTCTCGGTGTCTTATTGGGATTGTGTTTTATACTGGATGCAGAGATTGAGAATTTTAATGACTTTTATTGCATTTTCATTCTTTTATATTGAAAATACAAAATAGTTGCATTCTTACTTGCATCTCACGTATGGACTTGAGGAGGTACTTGCATTGGATTACTTGGATGAGAGTTGTATTTAGTCTTTCATATAGGAATGATTGCATTGGCATTCAGAAAGGAATGAATATATATGCTTCTCATGTAGTGGCATACCCTGTTTTGCATTCTAAAAAATAACACTTGGCATTGTTTGTTAAGTGTGCACATTTATTTCACTGCTGAGTTATAACATCATTAGTTGTATGACCATTTCCCTTTGAATAATCATAGCCAATTAAAATCAATGCTTAATAAAATGAATTACAATCTTTTCTTTTATAGGATGCACCAACAAGATTAGGTTTTAGAGTCTTGGAATAGTTCATTGTAAGTCAATTCTCCAATAATACTAAACAACAACAATTAGGTGTCTGTCCAGATGAGAGTGTGAAATCCTTGGTATAATTAGTGTTTCTTAGGATGATCCTCTTACATAGGATTTAAGCACGAGGCAGCGTGAGAAATTGTGATTGGGATAGACCTTGGTCACTTTTGTGAGCACTAGAGATATTTCTAGGATCGTATTCGTATCTGGGGGCTCTTTTGAGTTTTGGGATTTGTTACCCTTCCAATACGGGGGTATGTGAGCTTCCGAATGAAGTAGGTATGTATCGCCTAGGAGAGGCCAGAGACTCCGATACACTACAAGGGGAGGTACGTAACCAATTATAGTGGCCCTCATATTTAATTCATAAAGTGACTGTGCTGTCCAACCCCTACCTGGACAGGACACTTGCAGAATAACCTCTGCGAACACCCCCTCAATACCTAGGTAAGGAAACTAAGGTCACCTCAATATAAACAATTCTCAGGTGGATTGTGGTCTTTATGCACTAGTTGGTATTTGGGACCACAGTTACTTGAGTATATTTATGCTCTCTTGAGTTCGGATCCTTTTATTTTCGTCATGCATGGTATCCTATCACCCATCCTTGGTCCTAGTACAGACCCTAGTGTCAGACTTGGGGGCATCACAGCCCCTTACCGTGCTCGTGGATTTTGGAATGGTCATATTCCATCCTCTAATCCATTTGTGGAGGATTTTTATTCCCTTCACTCGGTCTTTACACAAGTGGTCACCCTCACGAAGGTGGTTGTGGATACGTGAATGTTGGGTCTACATCTTACATTCCTTCTTATGTCCCATCGTCCACTGCATTGTTTCTTTTGAATGTAGTAGTCATGATCAATCCTCCCTATATATTATAGTTTGGACTCTTTATTGGCCATTTCCAGTTGTTTTGGACTAATATTGTTGTGATGTAGGGTCCATTTTTTTGTACACTCTCGCTAAGGCTTTGACCCATTTGTGACCATTACAGGTATCATGTCTAAATTGGCATATAGGTTAGTATTTCATATCTACCCGCATTTTGTATAACCTTATGACCGTTTCTTTTTAACCTTAGGTACGAACCCATTTTGCAATGTCACACAACCTTCATACTATTGTTAGAAGTGGCATTATGTGAATGATAGATATTTCCTATACATGGGTTCCCTAGTTAGATCCTTGTTTGCATTTGGCGCCCATGCCGCATTGCCTTTTCTAGGTTGTGGGAGTCTCTTTTTAGTCCCACCATGTCCTTGAGCAAGAGCTTCATACTCCTCTTGAACATTATATCACATATTTCATTAAATTTGGAAATATTCTATTACAAGGACTTCATCCACATTGAGTTTTTTTGGAAATCTCTAAATACATATTCTATTAAATCTAGAAAAATCAACTCAAAGAACTATTCCATTAAATTTGGAATAATTAATCCAATGAACTACTTTCTCAATTAATATTTTTATTTATTTCAAGTAAAACTTTAGTATTCAACTATTCAAAAGGAAATATTACATCTCAATTAGAACTAGAGGAATCATGACATCTCAATTACAACTAGATGGGTTAGATCTAAAACTTAGAACTTTTGCTAGATTGAGTTCCTTTAAAATGAGGAAAGTCATAGCCTTTGAATCCTACATAATTTATATAATATTATTTATAGGTTGTATTATATGTTAAGTTGATTAAATTATTTTATGACATAATATCAACATTGTATTTGTTACTACAACAATTATAAACATTGTCATA
>LPNX011039799.1:412708-482638 GCA_001517045.1 Pseudotsuga menziesii
TTTCATATACAAGAGGAAAGGGGAAAAACCAACTAAACTAATTCTTGTAAGTGGTCATTATTTATTTATGAAGCAGTTGAACAATGTGTTTAATTGAAAAGAGCATATTACAATGAAAATATAGATATCTTACAATATTTATATTATCATTAAGATTGTATATCATCTATTAATTTATGTTAGGGAATGGAGGAATCGAACCACCATCGTCCTGCTTGTAATGCAGGTGCTCTTCCATTGAGCTAGAACCCTTTACAACATGAGGGGAGAGGGACTATGTTAACACCTAGATTACACATTTCTAATCCTCCGTGACAGATCAAAATGATGACAGTCTTAGAATTTGATTCTTTCAAAATGATGAAATTCTTAGACTTTGATTCCTTACATAATTTCTATTAATATTATCTATAGTTTGTATTAAATGGTAAGTTGATTAAGTTTATGTAATGACATCAATATTTTATATATTACTATGATTAAGAAATTGAATTATAATTTGATATGGTAACTAGTACATTGTTGGTGTTGAGTTCCTATACTAGTAGAAGGTTGGCACAATTTTAGAATGGCCCATTTAAAAACTATTTAATGACAAAATACAAATGTGTTTGTTACTATAAAAATTTTAATTCTCGACAAAGCAAGTAATATTGTATGTGTTGAGTATCATGTTGTAATATATTAGAAGGTTGTAACATTTTACAAGTGACAAGAAAAACTATTATATATTAAGTGTTACTATGCTAATTTTATTATTTTAACGATAAAAAAAAATTAAGCGTTAGAAGAGAAAATATAGTTTATTTATATTACTATTATTTATATTTTCTAATAAAAGTTAAGTTGATCAATGATTATATCATGAAAAATAGATTGTAGTAGACTTTTTTACATATTATTATAAAAGTTATTTAATGGCATTAATAATCAATGTTTGTTGCTATTATTATCTTGGAATTTCATTTAATTGAAATTATGTTAACTAATGTGTCTAGGCCGAGTTACCATAGTAAGTCTAAGCCTTTTTTTAGTATGATGTTTTATTTTTGGAAGTTGGCACCACTTGATAGTGGACAAGAGAAAATATTTTATGACTTAAAGTAAAATAGGTTTTATCTTAGTAATGATTAAAATAAATTATGAATTAGAATAGAGACAGATTTATGAATTATTATTGTTGGTGGTGGTGGTGTATTAAAAACTAAGTTAATGAATGTTGATTTTATGAATAACAGATTTATGTGAGAAATTTTACCTATAAATGTATTCAATGATATACTTTGATTATCATTAATATTTATATTTACATATTAAAAAAAGTCACCAATATTTGACTAGTGAATTATTAATAATTTGTGGAAATTTTTTCTTATATAACATAAAGTTATTTAACAACAAATTAATATTGTGTTGTGACTATTATTAACTTATGTAGTATTGACATTAAATGTTAATACTTGGCTATTGATTTTCGGGATTAAGCTATGTGAAAGATTTTCAAACCATAATGAATTTTACATTGTTCCCCCAAAATCATGTGTGAAGTTCCCACTTAAAATGTTGGTTTGAAAAACTCACTAACAACTTAATCAAGAAAATCATTCACAATGATGACAAACTATGAAAGCCTACACTCTGAAAATGTTACTACTTTGTCTTTGTTGAGTATAAGATATTGCACTAATACAAAGTTCACACCACTTTAAAGTCTATAGAAGAAAATATAATATTAATTAGAAAGCAACAGAGTAGAACAATTAAATTTATATCAATTATAATAATAAAAAATAGGGAAAAGTCACTTCAAACATTATTGCAAGTGCCTTACATTATTCACAAAGGAAGTCTAGAAGATGTTTTAAGGTTCATTATTGAATATGATTATACACATTTGATATAGTGACATGTTGAGTTTATGTAAAAAAACAAATTGAAAAGTTAAAAATTGAATGTTGTTATCTAATTCACATAAAGTACCATCACTTGAATTAACATAGAAGTTGAACCAAAATTTTCATATTAGTAAATAATATAAAATTCCTCAAAAAAAGGCTTGAGAGAATATTTGATATACAACAAACATTGAAAAGTGCTTCTTCTTGTATATTAATAACTCGTTCAAAGAGAAAATTACATTCATGATTCATCTCCACCTAATATCCTTATATTCAGTCAAGCAACTCAATTACAACTTGTACACAACATTTATTTATCGTGTTCTTCATGCAATCGTATTTCTTTTGCATCCATTCCCAAACTATGGTATTAACTGGAATAGATCCAAGTCATGTGTCATCAAGGTTTGGTACCCAATATTGTTCTAAAATTTTCCCTTGTATTTCCTTGAACTAGGCTTCCATCAATCAACTTTTACATGAAGAGTATCACTTTCATCATTCTAGAAGATATATGAGGTGGTTTTTGTCATCCAAATCATCTCTCCTTCATCATCAGCTCATGATCTAACTAGCAACATATTTCCTTTCTCAAATTTGATCATAGGATTGAATCTTGGCTTTAGCTTGTTGCACTTGGGTCCAACATATACCAGTTCATATGTCACATTATCAAAATCTCCATCCATAATACTTATATTCCATGCAGTGCATTATGATCAGCATTAAATCTCACATGGATTAAATTGTCTTTATAATGCAATGTATTTGATGATAATGTCTAACATGAATTAAAGCTAACATGATCTTACTACTTAATGATTGATTTTCTGGATTAAGTTATGTGAAATATTTTCATTCCACAATGATTTTTTCATGGTTCCCGTAACAAGCATGGGTGGAGTGTCCACCCAAAACATTGGTCTGAAAAACATTCACACAGTTTAATCTAGAAAATCAATCACTATGATAACAAACTGATAAAACCTGCACACTCAAAATGTTAGTACTGTATTTATTGAGTATAAGTTAATATACTAGTACAAAGTTGGCACCACTTCAAAGTCTACACGAGAAAATATAGTTATGAATGTGAATGCAACATGGTAGTACAATTAAATTTATATCTACTATAATAACGAATAATAGGGAAAACTCACTTCAAACCTTATTGCAAGTTCCTTACATTTACTCACAAAACAAGTCTATAAGATGTTTTTAGGTTCATTCGCATAAAGTATCATCACATGAATTAACATGAAGTTGAACCAAAATTTTCATATATGTAGCAAATAATATAAAATTCCTCAAAAGTTAGCTTGAAGAGGAAATTTGATATACTACAGACATTGACATATTTTTCTTTGTGTATATTAATTAGTCATTCAAAAAGCAAAATTATATTCATTAATCATCTCCACCTAATCTCCTTATATTTTCTCAAGTAGATCAAGTATAGCTTGAGGATGAAGATTTCCACAGTTAATCATAATGACAAAGAGAGTTTATGGAATTAAATTGTGTAGTGAAACATCCCTACGTTTCGAGTGGACACTCCACCAATCATCAGGGGGACAAAATCAAAAGCTCAAAATGGTATTGAAGAGAGTGAGCAAAAGCTAATAATAAATAAGGTAAGGGTTTTGTACATGCATTAATGAATATAATTATGCACATTTGATATAGTGACATGTTGTGTTGATCTAAAAGACAAATTGAAAAGTTAAAATTTGAATGGTGTTAGCTAGTTCGCATAAAGTATCATCACATGAATTAACATTGACCTTGAAGTGAAATTTTCATATATGCAGTAAATAATATAAAATTCCTCAAAAAGTAGCTTGACGAGTATTTATTATACTACAAACATTGAAAAATGTTTCCTCATGTATACTAAAATTCATTCAAAAAGAAAAATTACATTCATAAATCATGTCCACCTCATCTCCTTATATCCACTCAAGCAGATCAAGTACAACTTGTACACCACATTTATTTATCTTGGTCTTCCTACAATCTTCTTTGTTTGGCATCCATGCCCAAACTATGGTATTAATTGGAATAGATCCAAGTTCCGTGTCATCAAGATTTGGTACCCAATATTGTTCTAAAATATTTCCCTTGTATTTCCCTAAACTAGGCTGCCACCAATCAATCTTTACATGAAGGGTCTCACTGTCATCATCTTGGAAGATATCTGAGGTGGATTTTTCCATCCAAATAATTTCTCCTTCATCCTCATTACCTGATCTAACAAGAAACAACTTACTTTTCTCTACATCAGTTCTAGGATCGAATGTTGGCTTTGGCATGTTGCACTTGGGTCCAACATATACCGGTTCATCTGTCACATTATCGAAATCCACATCCATAATACTTGATATTGCATGGAGTGCATTACCATCAACATTAACATTTTGCCTCGTCTTGGGCAAAAAATCATCAAAAGAAGAATCACTTTCATCCAAGGGTGTATGGTCATTATAGATTCCATCTAATGCATCAAGAACTCTTTTCCAATAATCTATTTTTTTATTCCATTCCTATGTAACAATTGGTGAATTCTAATTGCCAATAGTCTCTTCCCACATTTTTATGTATGATTTTATTCCTTCCTTTAGTTCTTTTAAATAAACATCATTGTCTATGGGACGTATGAAATATGGCTTCCATGTGGGCAATATGGGTCGACCTTCATCATCTATATTCCACAACTCAACTGGTTCTGACCACTTAATGTCTCTGATGGATTCTTTATACCTCATAACTAGAACATCATTGAGTAAAAGAAATTGGAAGTACTGGACATTAAGATGTCCAACTAGTGCATTTTCCCCCTCCTTGATGTACCCATTAAGAAAACTTTTGAAGTCATACACTTTGCCAATAAGTTTAGGTGGAAACACTTGTTTTTCTTCTATTGTGCAATATGTATCCATCATCTCAGATAAAAAATATATATCTGTTCTTTTCAAGTTGGAAGGCATTCTTATGTAGGTTCCATCTATGTCTTCATGGGTGTGCCCCACAAGCAAGAACCCAACCTTAATAGTGATGAAGACACCAAGTGCAGTTAATAGTGATAGAAACATGAAAACATAATGATTCTTATTATCACTAGCTACATTGTCCAACTGTAACAATAAATGTGGAGGAAGAGGTTTAAAATCAATATTTTGATTTTTTGAGCTTCCATTTAAAGATAGGAAAGCATCCTTGTACACTCTACATTTTGAGTAAATAGAGTTTTGAAGTAATGCATTTGAAAGTGGGTTTCTTGAACTTCCACTCTCATCAAGCAAATCACCATACATATCAAGGTGTGGGTCTTCAAGGTCCCCAATAACTTTGCAAGAGATGTACTGGTAAATTGTGATCCCATGTGTACAAATGGTAGGTATAAATGACCAAAACCTCATGTGTTATGCCCATGTTTTAGCACACATGAAAATGACAAACCCAAGTTTGTTCCTGCAACAGATTTTGATTTGACATGTAATCTTGGGATTGAAGTCTTTGTTTTTTCCATTTTATCATGGATAATGCTCAAGTATTCCTTTGGATACCGCTCTGACATAATTCTATGGGCATAGTAGCAATATCTTCCACACATAACAATCTTGTTATGTTTCTTCATTCTAGCTCATGCCTTTTCTTCCAGCTCTTTTGTAGTCATTGTCTTCATCTGTGCTTTCAACACGATACATTCACTACATTTACTGAAGTTAGTGTTCTTTGAGAATGCCATATATGGAAAATGATTAGTCCAAATATTGCTCGTTGTTTGTTGTGATATTGATGGAAAATTAAGCTCCTGAAGAGCCTCATTGATCTCTTTTAACAAAGAACTTTGGGTGTATGTTGATGGAAGTAGTATTAAAGGAGCAGACGTTCCATCTTATTCAACTTGTTGTGTTTGGTTCAATGAAAAATCTAAATTATCCATGAGAATTTTGTGCAATATTTCTATGGTTGCCACAGTATGTGCATGTGGTTTGCATTTGTTGGTGTTACCATGAATTCCTTTGACATGTCCTTATTGGAATTTATGTTGGTAAGTATATAAGGTGCTTTGAGGAATATTATGTCTCTTGTACCATGCTTTCTTACAAATAATATCTCCATTAAATGTCATGTCCTTTACTTTCCTAACAGTAGGAGGTAGGCCATGGCCATGGCTCTTTGACATGATTGTGTTGGAAAGGAGTGAATTCAAGGAAAATTCCCTAATGTCATTTTTTTAAGAGTTCCATACCCCTTCTAGCAGCTGCAATGGATTTCCTATCCACATGTTGAAGACAATCTTGTTTGCAACATTCATCTGCTGCCAAAAGTTGGTTTCTTTCTCTTCATCTCTCTGTATTTGAAAGTTTCCAACTTTTTTTGTAGCCACAACTCGTTTAATCCTTTTATATGGCCTCGTTATGTGCATAGCAACTTAGGCTGGATCTTTTTCATTATAAAGATCACCATCCCATGTGTTTAAGGGACTTGTGTCCTCTATAAGATCGCATACCACCATTTCATTGGGCGCCTCCTTGAAATTTTCATTCACCCTTGTAATCTCACCTTCATTGTCCACCAACTCATTTATTGACCATCTAACCAAACAATGTATAGACTTATCTCCAATCCTACATCTATCACAATTTGTTTCTATGTCTTCCACAAAAACACTAAATTCCTTTTCACCTAACCTTTCACCCTCTCAACCATGTCATCCTCATAGACATTAACTATGATCCCTTTGATAATGCACATGCTTGTTCCTGTGCATTCATGTGTAAGAGAAATTTTTTTTCATGTGAATGTAAGCCTATATTGGGGAGCATTTAATTGATGATCATGACAATGAGGTTCCAAATCTGATTTTGGAAAAATCTCATAAGATCCCAATGGACCCCTAGTGTATTTTCAAATCCTGTTGGATGTGGCAAAAGAGCATCATGTTTTAACACCTTCTCAATGTTAACCACTATGGATCCTTTATTTACCATACTTCCATGCACCTTATGACCAATCTTTGTATTGAATATAGAGCCTTCACCCACCGTCACTCCACATTGCAAAAGATATACCTTGTCTCCAATAGAAAATGCAGAAGAGACATTTGCAAATATACAACAAATTAGAAAAACTTAGTATTTTCTCAAAAATAATAAGCAATGTACTATCAAAAACACTTAACATGTGCTTCAAGATTTTTATTTACCTTTGTTATGCCTCAAATCTATGATCTTCCATGGATGTAAGTCCCCTTCATCAATATATTCCACAATCAAATGTGGTTCAATAACATCAATTATCAAAACCATAACATATCTTACATTAAGCCTTTCTCCACCATAATGAGTTGTAGTCTCTGTAGATTCAACCCTTCCTAGTCCAATAACTTGACCATTAATTAGGAGGTTAACATAGTCCCTCTTATCAAAATTATATTTTCCATTGTAACTCCTCCCAATTTCTGTAAGGAATTTGAATTGTAGTTTGTAATTAAGGTTAAACCATATGAAGTGTATGTTAAAAAAGGTAATATAGTTGCAATAATTCAAAACAATAGGGTAGCCCTTTTGTATGCCACGAAACATTGTTCCCCTACATCTTGTGCGTGCTAGCAAAAGGGAATTTACATATAAATTACATAAAATATATATGAAGAGATAACAATAAGAGTTCCAAGAAGTATGAGAGAATGATAGATATCAACTTAGATAAAACCACCAAATTCCTACTTGACTTTGGACATGGCACTTATATTATTGATGTATGTGTATGAATGTAATGGAAATCTATATAGAGTTAGCTTCCGTTCTTAAAACGTTCCACGATAAATGAAAGTTAATGTGTGTTAGTTTTCATACTATAGTTTTCCATCTAACAGAACAACATTGTCATCAATCACATTACACCATGATGGAAATCTAGTTGGAGTTAGTTTCCATTCATAAAACATTGCATGGTGACTAAAAGCTAATCTATGTTAGTTTTCATAAGGTAGTTTGTCATCTAACACACCCACATTGTCATCAAATACATCAAACCATAATGGAAATCTAGTGGACTTAGCTTCCTTCTAACAACATGGCATGGTGAGTGAAACCTAACCTGCGATAGCTTTCATAAGGAAGGTTTCCATCTAACACAACTACATTGTCATCAATCACATTGCACCACGATGGAAATCTAGATGGAGTTAGTTTTCATTCTTAAAACATTGCACAGTTAGTGAAAGCTAAAGTGTGTTACTTTTCATAAGGTAGTTTTTCATCTAACACAACCACATTGTCATCAATCACATTGCACCATGATGGAAATCTAGCTTGAGTTGGATTTCATTCTTAAAACATTGCACTGTGACTAAAAGGTGATGTGTGTTAGTTTTCATAAGGTAGCTTTCTATATAAAACAACCACATTGTCATCAAATATATCACACCATGATGGAAATATAGCTGGAGTTAGTTTTACTTTTAACAGCATAGCATGATGAGATAAAGTTAATGTGTGTTAGCTTTCATAAGGTAGTTTTTCATCGACCACAACCACATTTTCATCAATCACATTGCACCACAATGAAGATCTACTTGGAGTTAGCTTTCATCCTTAAATCGTTCCACGGTGAGTGAAATCTAATGTGTGTTTGCTTTCATAATGTAGTTTTCCATCTAGCACAACCACATTGTCATCAATCACAATTCACCATGATGGAAATCTGTTTGGAGTTACCTTTCATTCTTAAGACATTGCATGGTGAGTAAAAGCTAATGTGTTAGCTGTCATAAGTTAGTTTTTCATCTAACACAGCCACATTGTCCTACATTATACCATGATGGAAATTTAGCTGGAATTAGCTTTCCTTCTAACAACATGTCATGATGAGTGAAAGCTAATGTGTGTTAGTTCATTGCACCATGATGGAAATTTAGCTAAAGTTAGCTTTTGTTCTTAAAACATTGCACGTTGAGTGAAAGTTAATGTGTGTTAGTTTTCATAAGGTATTTTTCTATCTAAAAAAAACACATTGTTATCAAATACATAACAAGATGATGGAAATCTAGCTATAATTAGCTTAATTTTTAACAACATGTTAGTTGTCGTTCTTAAAGCATTGTATGATGAGTGAAAGAAGATGTGTGTTAGCTGATTACACCGAGATAGAAATCTAGCTGGAGTTAGCTTTTGTTTTTAAAACATTGCACGATGAGTGAAAGTTAATGTGTGCTAGAATTCATAAGGTAGTTTTCTATTTAAAAGAGTCACATTGTCATCAAATACATAACACCATGATGGAAATCTAGTTGAAGTTAACTTTATTCCTTAAATCATTGCACGATGAGTGAAATCTAATGTGTTAGATTTCATAATGTAGTTTCCATCTAACACAACCATGTTTTCATCAATCATAATGCACCATGATGGAAATGTAGTTGAAGTTAGATTTCATAAGAGAGTTTTCTATCTGACACAACCAAATTGTCATCAAATACATTACACAATGATGGAAATCTAGTTGGAGTTAGTTTTCTTCCTAACAACATGGCAAGATGAGTGAAAGCTCATGTGTAGTGCTCTGCTTGCTGGGCAGAGCACTAAGTCCTAAACTTTAACAGCAAAATGACATTTACTCTTATTTTGATTTTTTTAGGATTCATTTATTTGTAAAATAACGAGAGGGTTCACTGAAAAATACCTAAACCTTAGCGAGTTGAAGATAGTCCTTGAATCCTGCTCCTGTAGCCTTGCCTCTCCCTCGTCTGAGCCTATCTGAGCCTTCATTCCAATTCGGATGATCCACCCTGCCGACCAGTATTGAACCTGCTGGCCCTAGGAAATCGACGGGTTTCCCAGCCCCCGAGCCCACGTGCCGATAAACTGATAGCAACTTCCCTTTGATGAGTGTAATTCTTCCTCTGGAGTTAACCCCCTCCTCCAGTTTTCTTCCCTTCCTGTTCCATCACCTTCTTTCCTCTCCTTTTCTGTAAAAATTCTCTTCTTCCAGATGCTCTGCCAAAAATCTCCCTCCTTTTCAACCATTCGATCGCCCTCCTTATACCTCCTTCCCTTCCTTTCTTCCACTGCCTTTTCTTCTTCCACTGCCTCCTTCATATTTAAAATAATAAGTTTTATTTTGTTCTTTTCTTGGGCAGTTCAACTAGTTCAGGTTTTTATTAAGACATTCCTTGTATGCAATTATTTTTTCTTGAATTGTACAATTTTTCACCCCAGATGAGACGGTGGGAAATTACTAGATGCTTATCCTATTGAATTGTACGTGTAAATTTAAAACATAACCAACTGTATTAAGATTACACAAATATTGTTTGTTTAATGTTTTATGCTGAATGGTAAATTAATGGTAATAATAATATCGTAAATTAGTATTTGTTATTAATAACTTAATAATAAGTACTTAATAATAAACATTAATAAAATAAAATAATAATAATTATTATTAATCAATAAATAACTAATTGCGGTATTGTTATTAATTGATTAAAATGATAACATTGATATGTTTAGGTTTATTTGTTAAGTCCCCCCGCACATTGATTTTTAATAAATAAGGTACATTTACAGGTTTAAAATAATTCACAATTACTTAGTTAACCCATCCAACTATTTAATGTTTTTCAATTAATATTTTATACTAGCGTGCATGTGTGAGGTGTGCATGAATGGCCAGTACATGCACAGGCTGCACATGTACTATAAACAAAACACCTAAATTCTAGCTAATACAAATAATATTTCATGCAACAAGACAATATACAGATATAATATGATTTCTTTGACATTCAGAGTTATTTAACAGTTATGTTTTTATTAATCAGTCAATTAAGATTGGTACCTACCATCACTAATCCGGTATCATAAATGTCCAACACTCAACAATAATAACTAATATGTCAAACCATCCTAACCTACGTCCACATCCTCCCTATCCTTCCTCTACTAGTACAAAGTGGATGCCAGCTGTACTGACCTTCCCACACAGAACCTGAGAGCAGTAGCGTCAGCTAACTGGCGGACCTATCCTCTCCTAGCAGGCATCCAACCATCGTCATCACAACAACTTGGGGAGCATGTCTCATCATTTCCCTCCCACGACCTTGGGTATCAAAGTGACATAGGGTGGGAAATGCATCCATCCCTCTCAACATACTGGGTATATACTCATCAAACCATACTGCGTTGCTATCGAGTTTATTGGTACGTGTCATCATACCATCACTTGGAAATTAAGGCTCTTCTTCAAGATATGTATTGAGTCATACTTTGCATCACACACTTGGCTATCACATAGCCCCTGTACCCTGCAGGTTAGCACTATGCAACATGCATTCATAACAATATTAAATCAATAGCTGGTCCATATTATCAACATTATTTTCTTTCATCACATAAAATCACAAAATAAATCGCATCATGGATGGGTGCCCATGTACCACATCATACATATCACATCATACCAAGGATTACAATCAACTATATGCTTTTGTTATGAAATAAATGAATCTGATGACGACTACTGCATGATAATCACATAAGCACAATAATTTCATATAAATGATAATCATCATAACATCATAATCAAAGCATCTACATAGGCATGTTAATCATCGTAACATCATGATCAAAGCATAATATAAGCATGATAACATCATAATATCATAACTAGAGCATAATCCTGATACCATCATAACATCAGTAAATAATCACATATAACATGCCAAAATATAGTTTATGAAGTATAGTTGAGTCCACAGATAATAAGTAAATACAGAGTAATAAGTCTGAGTGATAAATATGCCGGAGTCAAAATATGGGGCACTACATCATGTGTGTTAGCTCATTACACCATGATGAAAATCTAGCTTGAATTAGTTTTCTATCTAACACAACCACATTGTCACATTGCACCATGAGAGAAATCTAGTTGGAGTTAGATTTCGACCTTAAATCATTGTACGATGAGTGAAATATAATGTATGTTATCTTTCATAATGTAGTTTTCCATTTAGCAAAACCACATTGTCATCAATCAACATGCACTATGTTGGAAATATAGCTAGAGTTAGCTTTCGTTCTTAAAACGTTGCATGGTGAGTAATAGCTAATGTGTGTTAGCTTTCGTAAGGTAGTTTTTCATCTAACACAGCCACATTGTCATCAAATACATTACACCATGATGCAAATCTAGCTAGAGCTAGCTTTCCTTCTAACAACATGGCACAATGAGTGAAAGCTAATGTGTGTTAGGTTTCATAAGGTAGTTTTTCATCTAACACAACCACATTGTCATCGATCACATTGATCTATGATGGAAATATAACTGGAGTTAGCTTTCATCCTTAAATCATTGCACAATGAGTGAAATATAATGTGTGCTAGCTTTCATAATGTAGTTTTCCATCTAGCACAACCACATTGTCATCAATCACAATGCACCATGATGGAAATCTAGTTAGAGTTAGCTTTCATTCTTAAAACATTGCACGGTGAGTAAAGCTAATGTATGTTAGCTTTCATAAGGTAGTTTTCCATCTAAAATGGTCACATTGTTATCAAATACATTACACCATGATGAAAATCTTGCTGGAGTTAGCTTTCATTCTAACAACATGGCACTATAAGGGAAAGCTTATGTGTGTTACATCATTACACCATGATGGAAATCTAGCTGGAGTTAGCTTTATTTTCAACAACATGGCACGATGAGTGAAAGTTAATGTGTGTAATATTTCAGAAAGTAGTTTTCCATGGAACATAACCACAATGTCATTAATCACATTGCACCGTGTTGGAAATCTAGTTGGAGTTAGCTTTTATACTTAAATCATTGCACGATGAGTAAAATCTAATGTGTGTAAGCTTTCATAGTGTGGTTGTCCATCTAGCACAACCAAATTGTCATCAATCACAATGCACCATGATGGAAATCTAGTTGGAGTTGGCTTTCATTCTTAAAACATTGCATGATGAGTAAAGCTAATGTCTGTTAGCTTTCATAAGGTAGTTTTCCATCAAACACAGCCACATTGTCATCAAATACATTACACCATGATAGAAATCTAGTTGGAGTTAGCTTTCTTTCTAACAACATGGCACTATAAGGGAAAGCTTATGTATGTTAGCTCATTACACCATGATGGAAATCTAGTTGGAGTTAGCTTTCCTTTTAACAACAAGGCACAATGAGTGAAAGCAAATGTGTGTTAGCTTTCATATAGTAGTTTTCCATGTAACACAACCACATTGTCATCAATCACATTGCGCCATGTTGAAAATATAGCTAAAGTTAGATTTCATCCTTAAATCATTGCATGATGAGTGAAATCTAATGTGTCTAAGCTTTCATAGTGTAGTTTTCCATCTACCACAACCACATTATCATCAATCATAATGCACCATGATAGAAATCTAGCTAAACATAGCTTTCATTCTTAAAACATTGCACGGTCAGTAAAACTAATGTCTATTAGCTTTCATAAGGTAGTTTTCCATCTAACACAGCCACATTGTCATTAGAGGAAATTTCAACTCAAAATGGGCCTTTTAACTTTGATTCAAATTCCATGTCATCATGTGCTATCCAATGAAATTGCTTTAAATTTGAAATACCGTATAGGTCTTAAACACTTTTTTAATATAAATTTGGGGATAGGTATCATAAAAAAAACTACTTTTTTTGTTTGTATTTTAGATATATCTCTTCGTGTTTTTACTCAAATTTCGATTAGGAGAGCTCGTTGGATGCAGAATTTGATTCCGCATCCAACGAGCTCTCCCGATCAAAATTTGAGTAAAAACATAGGGATATATGTCAAAAATACAAACAAAAATGTAGTTTTTTTCTTTTCTTCCTCCAAAATTAATAAATATTATTTTATTATTTTAACTATTATTTTATTAATTCTTTTAAGGAGGCCCATTTTGAGTTGAAATTTCCTCTAATGTATCAAACACATTGCACCATGATGAAAATATAGCTGGAGTTAGCTTTTCTTCTAACAACATGGCACTATAAGGGAAAACTTATGTGTGTTAGCTCATTACACCATGATGGAAATCTAGCTGGAGTTATCTTTCCTTTTAACAACATGGCACAATGAGTGAAAGCTACCTTGTGTTAGATTTCATAAGGTATTTTTCCATGAAACACAACCACATTGTCATCAAGCACATTGCACCGTGTTCGAAATCTAGTTGGAGTAAGTTTTCATCCTTAAATTGTTGCACGGTGAGTGAAATCTAATGTGTGTAAGTTTTCATAAAGTATTTTTTCATCTAGCACAACCACATTGTCATCAATCACAATGCACCATGATGGAAATCTAGCTGGAGTTAGCTTTCATTCTTAAAACATTGCACGGTGAGAAAAGCTAATGTCTGTTAGCCTTCATAAAGTAGTTTTCCATCTAACACAACAACATTGTCATCAAATACATTCCACCATGATGGAAATCTAGCTGGAGTTAGCTTTCATTCTAACAACATGGCACTATAAGGAAAAGCTTATGTGTGCTAGCTCATTACACCATGATGGAAATCTAGCTGGAGTTAGCTTTCCTTTTAACAACATGGCACGATGAGTGAAAGCTAACGTGTGTTAGCTTTCATAAGGTAGTTTTCCCTGTAACACAACCACATTGTCATCAATCACATTGTGCAGTGTTGGAAATTTAGCTGAAGTTAGCTTTCATCCTTAAATCATTGCACGATGAGTGAAATATAATGTGTATGAGCTTTCATAGTGTATTTTTTTATCTAACACAGCCACATTGTCATCAATCATAATGCACCATGATGGAAATCTATTTGGAGTTAGTTTTCATTCTTAAAACAATGAACGGTGAGTAAAAGCTAATGTGTGTTACATTTCGTAAGGTATCTTACCATCTAACACTGCCACATTGTCATCAAATACATTACACCATGATGGAAATCTAGCTGGAGTTAGCTTTCCTTCTAACATGCCACTATGAGTGAAATCTTAAATGTGTTAGCTCATTACACCATTATGAAAATCTAGCTGGATTTGGCTTTCTTTTTAACAACATGGAACGATGAGTGAAAGCCAATTTGTGTTATCTTTCATAAGGTAGTTTTTTATTTAACACAACGTCATTGTCACATTGCACCGTCATGGAAATCTAGCTGGAGTTAGCTTTAAACCTTAAATCGTTGCACGGTGAGTGAAATATAATGTGTGTTAGCTTTCATAATGTATTTTTTCATTTAGCACAACCACATTGTCATCAATCAAAATGCACCATGTTGGAAATCTAGCTAGAGTAAACTTTCATTCTTTAAACATTGCGCGGTGAGTAATAGCTAATGTGTGTTAGCTTTCGTAAGGTAGTTTTTCATCTAACACAGCCACATTGTCATCAAATACATTACACCATGATGCAAATCTAGCTAAATCTAACTTTCCTTCTAACAACATGGCACAATGAGTGAAAGCTAATGTGTGTTAGCTTTCATAAGGTAGTTTTTCATCTAACACAACCACATCATCATTGATCACATAGCACCGTGATGGAAATCTAGCTAGAGTTAGCTTTCGTCCTTGAATCATTGCACAGTGAGTGAATTCTAATGTGTGTTAGCTTTCATAATGTAGTTTTCCATCTAGCACAACCACATTGTCATCAATCACAATGCACCATGATGGAAATCTAGCTACAGTTAGATTTCGTCCTTAAAACATTGCACGGTCAATAAAGTTAATGTCGGTTAGCTTTCATAAGGTAGTTTTCCATCTAACACAACCACATTTTTATCAAATAGATTACATCATGATAGAAATCTAGTTGGAGTTAGCTTTCCTTCTAACAACATGGCACTATAAGGGAAATCTTTTGTTTGTTAGCTCATTACACCATGATGGAAATCTAGCTGGAGTTAGCTTTCTTTTTAACAACATGGCACGATGAGTGACAGCTAATGTGTGTTAGCTTTCATGAGGTAGTTTTCCATTTAGCATAGCCACATTGTCATCAAGCACATTGCACCATGTTGAAAATATAGCTGAAGTTAGCTTTCATCCTTAAATTGTTGCACGGTGAGTGAAATCTAATGTGTGTAAGCTTTCATAGTGTATTTTTCCATCTAGCATAACTACATTGTTATCAATCACAATGCACCATGATGGAAATCTAGCTAGAGTTGGTTTCCATTCTTAAAACATTGCATGGTGAGTAAAGCTAATGTATGTTAGTCTTCATAAGGTAGTTTTCCATCTAACACACCTGCATTGTCATCAAATACATTACACCATGATGGAAATCTAGCTGGAGTTAGCTTTCCTTCTAACAACATGGAACTATAAGGGAAATCTTATATGTGTTAGCTCATTACACCATGATAGAAATCTAGCTGGAGTTAGATTTCATTTTAACAACATGGCACGATGAGTGAAAACTAATGTGTTTTAGTTTTCATAAGGTAGTTTTCCATGTAACACAACCACATTGTCATCAATCACATTGGGTTGTGTTGGAAATCTAGCTAAAGTTAGCTTTCATCCTTAAATCATTACACGGTGAGTGAAATCTAATGTGTGTAAACTTTCATAGTGTAGTTTTTCATCTAGCACAACCACATTGTTATTAATCACAATGCACCATGATGAAATTCTAGCTGGAGTTAGCTTTCGTTCTTAAAACATTGCACGATGAGTAAAAGCTAATGTGTGTTAGTTCTCATAAAGTAGTTTTCCATCTAACACTGCCACATTGTCATCAAATACATTACACCATGATGAAAATCTAATTGGAGTTAGCTTTCCTTCTAACATGGCACTATGAGTGAAAGCTTATGTGTTAGCTCATTACACCATTATGAAAATCTAGCTGGAGTTAGCTTTCTTTTTAACAACATGGCATGATGAGTGAACTTATCATTACCAAGTGGTTTTGTCATTATGTCAATATTTGCTCTGTTGTAGTACAATAATAAAGGCAAATGTCTTGATTGTCAACCAACTATCTGATGTAATTGTGATGAACTTCAATATGCTTAGTTATGGCATGATAGACTGAATTTTTTTCCATTTTGAGAGCACTCTGATTGTCACAGAAAAGTGAGGTTATCACTGCTTGGTCAAGTTGAAGATTGACCAATATTCTTCGTAACCACATTGCCTCACAACCTGTACTGAAGTCTGCCTTGTATTTTTTGTCAATGGAGGATAAGGAAACTATAGGTTGTAGATTACTTTTCCATGAAATTACCTTCCTAAACCAAGAGTGAACACATAACCTGTTTCTGACTTCCTTGTATCAATTGATCCAGCCTAATTGAAATCAATATGCTTTGCTAGCATGGAATCAACAAATCTTTGATATAGAATGCCAAAGTCAAGGGTCCCTTTGAATATTGATGAACTCATTTTGCAACTTGCCAATGTAACTCTTTGGGATTAGACATGAATTGAGAAAGAGGAAAATCACTAAAAAACATAGATATGATTGGGTGGTAGTAAGATAAATCAAACTACCAACCAATTTCCAATACAATGACTTGTTGACTAGTGGTGAGTCCGTGTAAGTTGAGAGTTTTATGCCAACTTCCATAGATGTAGGTGTAGGATTACATTCTGTCATTCTGAATTTTTTGGAGAGTGCTTTTGCATACTTGACTTGTGATAAAAAGATAGCATGCTTAGATTGCAAAAATTCTACACCTAAATAATAATGAAGCAGGCTTTAATCAGTAATTTCAAAAATAGATAAAATATCAAATTTCACTTATTGAATCTTGTTGGCATTGCTTTTGGTTATGGGAAGACCATCAACATAGACAAGATAAGATCAATATATCCTCGTCACTGTTTTTGACGTAGCAAGTGGGTTCATAATAGATTTTTCTAACTCTAGAATCTCTAAGGTATTGATCAAGTTTGAAATACCAGGCTTGAGGAGCCTGCTTGAGTCCATACAAGGAATTTACCATCCATGCAAGGAATTTACCAACCAGCAAACTGGATGTTTCTTTCCAAAAAAATGAAACCCTTGTGGTTACATCAAGGCACTTTTAACATCCATCTGTATATCTTGCATCCAGAATGAGCATAAATGGAGATAACTAGTCGAAAAGTTACCATTTTTGTTGTGGGGGCAAAGGTTTCTTCACAGTACACCCCTTCATCTTGTGCATATCCTTTGGTGACAATACAAGATTTGTATTTGTCTAAAGAACCATCTAGTTTATATTTGACTTTAAAAATCCATTTACAACCAAGTGCTTTCTTCTCTAGAGGGAATGTGGACAACACCCAAGTCTTGCTTTTCATCTATGCATCATATTTCACTTTCATGGCAGCCTCTTATTCAATTTTTCCTTTGGATTCTTCAAATGTGCTAGGTTCAAATACCTGACACAAAAACAACAAAAGTTAGAGAAAAAATTATCTGCTCACTGCCTTACACAATTTGTTTCCTCAATCATGTAGTCTTTCCTTCTAGTGCCTTTGGCAACTCATCTTCTCGATATTCTTCCATCATGGTATAATACCACTTCCATTTCCTTTGTTGTCCCTATTGGTCTTGCTGTGAAGATCAAGAATCCCTCTATGTTCTGAAGATTGAGAATCCCCCTCTTCTTCACCAAACCCCTCCTTGGAACTTGACTCCTATGATGTTTCCGGCTCTGAGTCCTATTTTATTTCAACACCAGAACTTGTTCTTGAATGAGCAACAATTTCCCATACACTACTTAGTAGTATCCATATATTTACCATCATCACAAAAGAATGATATTTTCTCATCTACAACATCTCTATTAATCACAATTTTGTTTGTAGAAACATCCAGTTATTCATTAGGAATGTTTTTCCTTGGGAATATTTGCAAAAGCAATACAACTGGAAATACGAAAATCTCTTACAAAAGGTTTTCTGGCTAACCATGAATCCTCAGGAGTGATATCCTACAAATATTTACAAGGAGTTTTGTTAAGGAAGTAAACCACAACATTCACTGGTTTTTCCCAGTATGGCTATGGTACATTTTGGCTGTGCACCATGCACTTTTCCATCTCCACAACTATCTTATTCCTCCTTTCCATGACTCCATTTTGTTATGGAGTGTATGGAGTGGTATACTGCCTATGTATACCTTCCCTTTTGCAAGATTCTTTGAACTAAGTTGAAACAAATTCACCTCCATTATCATATCCTAAAGCTTACAGTTGTTTACTTGTTTGTTTCTCTACCAAAGCTTTTCATGTTACAAAATTTGAACAACAACTTGACTTATTATTCATAAAACAAACCCTAATTTTCCTTGAACAGTCATCAACCAGTAATAGGAAATACTTATCTCCATATATTGTAAGTGTTTTCATTGGACCATGCAAATCAACATGTACTAGGTCCAAAACTCATTTGGCTTGCCATGTTTTATTGTTAGTATCAAATGAAAGCCAATGTTGTTTTCATAACTGACATCCTGCACATATCTCTAACAATCTTGCACATACCTCTAACAATCCTGAATGGATGGAAGACCATCCACCATATTAATCTTATTAAGTACAAATAAATATTGATAACTTAGGTGTCCATACCTTTCATGCTAGAGTACATTTGTATTCTCTACCACAGCTGGTGCATGTGCCTTTGTTGTTTTTAGAATCAACCAGTCTATACAACCCTTTTTCAACAATACAAACTATAGTCACCTTGTTATCATGAGAGTAGTGACCATATATTTGCTTCCTTGAAAATTTACAAAAATATTAGGGTTCCTAGTTATCTCACTAATAGACGAGATTTTTTCCCATGTTAGGAACATATCGAACGTTTTTGAAAGTATAACTTAAAGTATTGTTCAGTATGACATGAACAACCTCACATCCTCTAACATAGTGAGTCCATCCATCACCCAAAGCAATAGATTCACTATTACTCTTATCTTTAATGAAATTTACATACTAGTTTATGTGACACTTGTAGTGGTGAGATGCACCTGAGTCGAATACCAGCCATAGACTTAGTTGATTGATTATGTAATGCCACAAATGCAAAATCACCCACTGCTTCTTCTTCACCTCTTTCGACGACATTTGGATGCCTTGATTTCATTTGACCACGTGCCAAGTCATATTGTTTTTTTGGCAATATCTCTTGAAGTGTCCAGGCTTATTGCAGTAATAACATCTGAATTTGTTCTCTTTGATACATTGCTAGAATTTTTTTTTTTGTCTTTGCCTTTGAACTCTGCACTTAATGCACTCATTATAGTGGATGGATTTGATGCTTCTATCTGATCTAGCCTCCTTTCCTTCTGTACAAAAAAGTGTTAATAACTTCTCAAATGTAAGTTGTTGGTTCTCCCCAAGTAGATGTAAGGACTCAACAAATGAATCAAAGGACGGCGGAAAACTTTGCATCAACAAAGCAACCATATCCTCATCATCCACCGACTTCTTAATAGCAAAAAATTGATCATTAAGATCCTTCAAGTGCAATAAATATTTAGAGACTGGTCCTCCTTCCTGTAACTTGGTGGAAACGTTAAAACAAAAGATTTTTAAAATACAATGACCACCCAACTTATGATGCTTGATACTTATTTTGGAGATTTGTCCACAATATAGGTGCTACAATGGAATTTATTACTTCTGGAACTAATGTGCCTACCAATGACAGTTTGAGAAGCATAAGTGCCTCTATATGTCTTTTATCATAGTTTTTGGGATAATTTGTTGGTTTGTATTCTTTACCTAAGATCATAGTGGAAAAAATCACAATTTTTTCTGGCTGTCAATTTTTCTACCCGGAAAAATCTTGATTTTTCAAAAATTCGGACATCGGGAAAATTGGAAAAAAATGACAAAAAATCGAGAAAATCGGGAAAGATCAGGGAAAAAGGGGAAAATTTGGCAAATAGGGGAAAATCGGTAAGCTAATTTTGACCCTATTGAAGTACAAAATTTGCATTTTTTAATGCTTGTTGCGGTTTGCCGATTTTTTCGCCGAGGTTGCCGAGAAGATGTTTTCGAGACCCTCGCTGATTTTTTGTTGATGCCGATTTTTTCCACTATACCTAAGATGGTTTGTTCAAGATCTCTAAATTCAATAATGGTTAGTATCTTATGACTCCATAAAATATAATTCTTCCCTATCAATTTTTCACACTTCGAAAAGAGTAAATGATGCTAACTAGCCATTACTAACACAAATCGAAGAGTGAAGACTACAATTTAGCACAAGCTTACTACCATTGAGAGTACTCCATCCAATCAGTTTAGTAAACCTCCTTCATGTCAATAGTAGCTTTGAATTTCCACGCAGTGGCTGGGAAATACTTCCACTCTCCAATTCGCAGCATGTCATCATTCCTTCACATAGTAGTTTCATGGTCAATACCAAGGTGGTGGCTGATCCTCGATGAGCTTACTTTTATCATGCGGATACACCACAAGATCACAGTTGTTGGCCCAACAAAAACTCCTCAATTTAGCAGCATATTAGGTCGCAACAGGTATGAATGTCTACTTTCCTATATCGATATTACAGTAAGCAGATTTTGTAAAGTTCAAAGTCTACCATCAATAGTAGAAATTCCACAAAATGCAGAACATGGTCAAGATTTACCCATGCTTTCATAGCTTTTAATATGCACCACGAGAATCATACACCAGCTGCATACATGCAATAAGATTTAACCACGATTCCAGTGACTACAGGTGCCATGATCTCTTGGCAGATCATGTAAATTGCATCACAGAGATGTAATCACATATAGAGACCATAAAAAAGGAGATAAAATTAATTTGATCTAAGAATGACTTTGGCAAGGTAGGCAGGTCTCGTTAAAGTACTAAGGGGATTTTGAGAAAACAAATCTCATCGTAGCCTGGCTTCTCGAGTTTATTTCTACATTGTCACTGTAGACAGACATAAAAGAAAGAAAGCCAAGGAACAGTATAGGTTCAACATCAAATTTTGTAAAAGGTACAAGGTTATGAGGGCAAGATGGAATTGTGAAAGGAAGGAAAACTAGATGGCATTGAATCTGCTAGGTGGTATTGTACAACAAGTTTAATATTTCTAGAATTAAATGGTGTTTTTGGGACAAATGATAATAAGCTAGGAAACATGAACACCCTCTAGAAAGTCTATGTTTCTTTGTGACACGTACCTATGACTTTGAAGTTAGTGTTTTTTGTTAGAGATGATCCTCTAGGAATAGAATGATTGTCAGAATAGAATTATTTACTGAAACTTGATTAGCAAGTGATTGTGTGTGCCACAGAAGTTGTTTTTGCTTTGAGGAATTTCAGAATAGTCAAATTTAGAGTGTGTTGCTGTTATCTAAATTGTTACAGCAGTAAGGTTGTCAATCACCAAGTCTTAGCAATAAGTAGTAAAATCAGATGCCCTTAAGGCCAAGATGACCATGGAAAACAATGCTCAAGAGATATAGCACAATGCGCTGTTCAAACAAATAAATCATGCAAATACCAACCTCGACCATGGACAACCAACAGAAAACCAACAATTCCACCTACTGTGCATTCACAGCTCACAGTCTGGACTTTGAGCCATGCAAAGGGTCGAGGGATTAAACAACAACATAAAACCCTGGAAACAGACTGTCCAAAGAACAACTTGGCCTCATAAATTAGTGACCAAACAAGTGAAAGCAACAATAACATAACAATGAGAGAGCTCAAATGTAACAAAGGGCAAGAAAAACATGAGGCAGAGTCACTCAACCAAACAACAATTCCTACCCATCAACCAAAAGCAATGCACTAAAAAGGAAACATAGAGGAAGGTATGAGTCTAGCTTTGTCCAAACATAGATGAACACACAATTTGGATGTAGTTCCAAACTTTTCAATAGCCAACAGTCAGTCAACAAAAACACTTACAACCCAGGCTAACAGTCATGGCCAAGAAAGCACTTAAGTGAATGTGCAAAGGGTCGAGCTATCAACTCCTCAAAACAAAAATGCAAGAAGATGCTACAAGGGAGAGAGAAGGCTAGGTTATGAAAAGCACTTATCAAAAATAAACCATCAGATCTCTCACCAATGGACCTGATCAAACATAGATCACCCACTTCCCCCATGCAACGTTAAATGCTATTCACTAGGGCCAGTACAGAGGTGGACACGTGGTAATCCCAAACACCAATAGCCAAACACCCAAATCCTAAGGATGGCTTGGCAGGGCTAATCATGTCCAAGATCAAACTTCCAAAACCTAGTTTCTCAAAGCCAGTCATTCCAATGATTTTTATAACTTCCATGGGGTTAACACTAGTTAGGAACTTACAAGAGCACACATAAGACAAGATATCAGCTAGCTACTGCAGATTGAAATGAGATGAGTGCCAATTTGACATTATTCACTGTATATCTGAATTGTACTTGCCATCCTAAAGTATTTAATTGCAGAGCTCTGAACTAATTTTAAAGATTAGAGCAAGAATATATTGCATATACAGGTGAACACAACAAACTATATATAGATAGAAATGTTATTCATTCCTCAATCAGTGCTAGGTAAGCTACTGCATAAAACCAACTTATTGTTACAAAAATTGCAGAAAATAGTCAACAACGCAGGGACTAGGGAAAATAGATGGAAATTTTACAGAAATAGAAATTTGTATAGCACATGAAGAAAACAAAATTAGATATAGGCACCTGCAGTAGTGATCCAACATCCAGCTTCTCCTTTAAACCATTGAGAATATCATTTAGTTGTGACCTAAATCACCATATAGTATAAAAATATGTTGTGTGAAATTAGTTACAATTCAAAAATGAAGAATAATATTGCATTTTAAGAAGAAACATGAGCAAAATATGACATGTTATACTTTAGTGCAAATTTTTACTTTCGTTTATAGTATGTCAATAATCTGTATTGGATGTTGCAGGTTATGGTAACAATGGCCTTATAGCTATTTGTTACCGGGCAAACTAGCAGGGTAGCCCAGTAAGAATGTAAGAAGGATGTGACCCAAATTCCAATGAAAACCCCAATATGCATGTGACCCAAATTCCAATGAAATTCCTGAATATGCAGACTCCTTTAGGATGAATGAATTACTAGGTTGAAATCATAAATTAGTGGACCATTTACAAATTCATCCTATCCACTTATGATTTTCCACCCTTTGGAAAACCACCTACCTATGACGACGAATGAATAGGTTGAATTCATGAACGAGTAAAAGTATCAATGAGTAGGTGGCAATTCTAAGAGGTTGGAGCATTTATAAATCTAGTTGCTCACATATGATTCCAGCAAAATAGGAGTAAGATTCTTTCAAGGAGACAAATGTTTTCAGCATCCAAATCTAGCTCCAGCAAGATGGTAAAAAGCATATTATTACTTAGCTAAGCAAAGTAAGTTGTCGAGAGAACTACACTACAGTATCAAATCTTAGTTTCCAACAGCACAACAAATACTATCATCTTGAGAGCTCAGAACCTTCAAATAGGGTTTTTAGTATTGTCACCTTGAGAGTTCAAGAGCCTTCAAAGAGTCAGTTTTTATCTTGACCAAGTGAAATTAGTTTTTATCTTGACCAAGTACAATATACTATTAGCATGCCAAGAAAGGGAGCCTCTTTTCAATTAATTTATGAGAAATTTTAGTTACTTTTGAATCAATTTAAATTATAGTTACCAAGTTCCAATTGGATTTCAGAAATTAGAGACACATTTTTTTATTCAGATCAAATTCCTTTAGACACTTCTTAAACTGGCTTTCTGAAATTAGAGACATAAATTTATTATTCAGATGAAATTCGTCTATATACTTCTTAAATTGGATTTCAGAAATTAGAGACATCAAATTTTGGAACCATATCAAATTCGTCTATATACTTCTTAAACCATAAAAATCACCAATACACACAAATGGAAGATAAGTTATTGAATTTACAAAACCCTGCATATTCAGGAATTTCATTGGAATTTGGTTTTCAATTACATTAGAATCTAAGTTAAAAAGTCAACTAAACTTTGAAACAATCTTATTAATACATAACTAGAACATATTTTGCCACTAGTTCCCATGTTTTGCCATCCATTCTTGTCTTTAACAATATAGATTGTTGACCACTAGAGGACAATATGCTTTGAGAAGACAATAACAAAATAATGAGTTGGCCTTATCACATCTTCCAATAGCTCTAAAGACTGAAAGTATTATTTGAGCAAGAAACTATTTTGTTTCCATCTATCCTGCAAATCACTTTGAAAGTATTATTTGAACACAAAATTATTGTGTTTCCATCTATCCTACAATCGAAAAAATTCCAATATCCCAACCATAAGTTTCTCTATAATTGCTTAAAATTTCTAGACTAGTTAGTGTTATCAACAAAAGGATCCATCTGTTTAGAGGAAGAATCTTCAAGCTACTAAAATCCCTTTCCTTGATTGGAAGAAATAAAGGAAAAGTTACCATAGGTCACCTATTAAAATGTAGATCTCGTTAGGCTTATATATAGAACCAACGTTACAAACCTATGCACTTTGTCAATAGTGAATATGATAATTTAGGTAAGTGAATGGGATAAATTAAAAGGAAAGCATGGTCAGCTCTAAAGAAAATCAGAAGGCAAATACCATCAAGAATAAAGTGGCATTAGAAATTGGAGAGACATCATAAATAATATTTCATTAGTTGTATATGAGAAAGAAAGATAGGAGTTGTGATAGAGAAATAGGGCACCTTGAATATGCAGTGGGAAACACATACTATTGAAGTAACTTTAAGGATGCCTAAGTTTGATGTTTCCTTGTATATCTCAAGGTTTTGAGGCTTCTGTAGTATTGCATGGGGACGCCTTATGAATCCCAGGCTACAAAACATGAGATTCTAGAAGTTGGAGATAGCCAACAAATGTAGTAAATAGAGTAGGATAGGTTTCACCTAGGCTACAGATATTCTCCCATGAATCTAATTGCAGATTATTAGGACAAGGTGTTTGGGACCAATTGGTTACACTTTTACAATGAGATTATGTCCCATAGACACTTGTGTAAGGGATTGCAAGAAATAAAATGAAGAAAAATCTTAAATCATGAAGCCCCTTTCAATTTTGTTATCTCGATTGAGTTTTAGAAGATGTGACTGGCTCTAGCAGTTGTAGCCTAGGATCCTCAAAAAGAGTTGAACTAGATAGATTCTATCAAATCCTCTATTTGACGTTTCTTTGTTTTGATATTATATGATGCTATCTTCGCTTCTTGGTCAGAGTAGAACATCTTTTGATTTGATAACTTACTAGAAAGACACTTTACCAAGGATTAATTGCATGGATAATAATCTATAATAAAATAACAGAATAGTTAATTGAACGTGTAACAAGTCTGGATGTTTTTGTTGCATGGGTAACAATCCATGACAAAATAGCAGAACAATTATTTGTAAAAACATGGGTAACAAGAGTGCATTTTGGAAATATGGTGAATGTACAGGGGGGTTACTGTTGGTTCTTTCTATTTTATCATAGGAAAATGGTATGCATAAAAGAAATTTTATATTTTTTTGGGTTGCAAACTATGTGGATCTCACCAATGGGCCCAAATAGATACATCAACCAATGTCTACACATTTTGAATCAGACGTATGCATCCATACCAACTTCTACAAAATTCCAGGGCCAACCAATGTTCTAAAGCTCTCAAAGAAAAAAAAATTAGCGGTGAAGAGTCTAAGATGAGTAGTATATGGGGAAACTTTTCTTACACATTGATCTTAGACAAGTTGTGATGGGTAGCTCACCCACTATAAAAGTCTTGATTCAAGAGGGAGGCTATCTCGAAGGAGATTTAGTCATTATTTGCTACACATGGAAAGATACATCAGATCTGAACCAATGTCAGTCATATCAATTCGTTAGCAGCAACAAATAACCTTGGATGGGCACATTAAAGCATAGAAGGCAATCCTTCAATCTTTGTGAGCTGCTCAAGAAAGGGTCGTGACCTTCTGTGGAGAGTTGATTTACACTCGGAGAATATTTATTTGACATTTGGGAACATACATCAGCTGCAAACCAAAACTAACATTTCCAGGCATGTGAATATCAGTCACAGATTGTTGAAGTCTATATCAGTATTGGAGAGGAATCTTGTTCAATATTCATGGGCCGCTATCCTCATTGAGGGGCACACCAGTGAAGTCCATAACTGCTCAGTCACTTAGTAGGCATGTACTCGGTTTAGAATTTAAATATCAGTTTAACTATTATGTTATGAATGTTGTAAGTGAAGTTATGTCTACTGTTAAATTGTAATTGAAACTTAAATTTTGGGAAGGTTAATTGAATTGCTTTATTGATTGGAGTTGATAAGAGGTGAAATATTTTTTGTTGTTGTTGTTGTTTCATCATATTTCACATCAACCCTAAGGTTGAAATTCACAGGATTATGATTCAAGAAACCTCTAAAAGTGTTACGTCCCCATCCCTTAGATCGGTGAAGAGGACACCGCAATAACTAAGCAAATAGCCCCATGAACACAAACAGGGATAAATGCTAAAATTACAAACCTACATAATGAATATTAAGATGCATAAAACATACAAGCATACATAGCTACACAACGCTCATCATTCAGTGGAAGAAACACATATACATTCCAGCGTTCCACATGTTCATCATAATACATGAAACAATAGATTAATTGCAGGAATGAGATCAATCAGGATTGCTTATCTTTTTGATGAAGAATCCCGCAACCATCTATGTCGCTGCAACGTTCCACCCAACCATAGGCCAGTGTGCTCATCAATCTCTCAGCAATGCTGCCACCCTCGAGCTGGCCATGATTTCTCCAAGGATAAGGGTCAACGCAGGCTTACACATAGCCAAGGGACACAATCAGCAAACCAACACAGCCAAGTTTATCAGGCTGTCTACAAACCGGCTAAGCCAGCACAATCCAAGGACCAACCACTGCTTATACGCAGCCAAACAATCCCTTCATAGCCTTGTGAAGAAGGAAAAGAAAACCCGGGGATACTCCCAAACAAACGATGAGCATAGCTCAAGCCCACAAGGCAACACAGAGTTGTTCTTGGCCCTAGCATGGCCAAAACAACTCAGCAGCAACCCAAAATAGGGTATATCGATAGCCCAAACTCACAATGAAACGATGGCAATGTTACACAGTCCACAAAACAAAGGAGAAGCCAAAATCCAAACAAACTAACAGCATCCCCAAGGCATAACAGCAACACAGCTCACGACATAGGGAAAAATAACAGACCCAAGAACGTATCAGCATACATTACTAACAATGTGGGGGAACAACAGCCTGTTCTAGACAACGAGGTAAGCGGAAAAACATACATAGACCACACTGAAGAAGAGATAACCATCTCCCAGCCTGTGCATGAGCAACAGCAATGTAGAACCCACAACTCAGCCGGTGGGGGAAAAATACACAGTGGCCCAAAATGTAATTGGACACCACGGCCAACAACAATGTGGGGAAGATGACAGTCCCACAGCGTAACCAGTGAGCACGGCTCACAACATGGGATAACAACTCCAACGGCCTGTGCATGAGGGAACTTGCACCAAAACACAAAACACAGAGGAAAACATATCTGATTCCACTCTGTGGAAGAACGTGAATGGCCACCAAAAAATAGCTCCTCTCCCGGCTGCGTGAGATCCAACAGAACCACTTCCTGTGCGTGAGGAAAACAGACCATCGGGAGAATGGAGCCATGGGAGAGTGGAGTGAATGCCGTCGTGGGTGGAGTGGGCGCGTGGGCAAGGGGACTGACAGTCCTACCACCCCACTCCCAAAAACAATAACTACCCCAACCACCAGCAGCCATTCTCCAAGAAAGTGGTTGGATAAAACAATAAAGAGGTTGAAGAGGTTGGATGAGACAAGGAAGATGGAAAAACAAAACAAGGTGGCAACACATGGGTTTTTCCCCCATAGACCAAGGTTTGACATCCCCCACCCCTTATCCTTTGGAACCATGCCCTTTTCATTCAACGTTGCACTGTCGTAGCTAGTTGTGGTTTTAGTTTTATTTGATGTGCGTGTTTACATGATGCCGAATTATAATGTGCCAAATAGCATGATATACCATCGACAACTATCCCTATTGCCGAAACATACACAACCAAATCGATGGTGGGGCTTTTGCCTTTAGCTACTCACCATGATTAATTACATTATATACATCATGAAAACGGGGTCAAAACCGAGACGTTACAAAAAGACTAAGAAATTTCTTAATAGCATAAGAAACCTCTATTCACGAAATTTCTTGTTGGAAATGCTAGGCTCCGACCAAAGAAAAATGTTTATTACAAAACTATTATTATAATAAATTTGACTCTAACGCCCAGAAGGAAACCATCCACTAGAGGTTGGATGCTTAGCAGGGTTTGCAAGTTGCAAGAACCATAGTAGCAAGCTTTGGTTGTATTGGACTTTGTTGTATGGAAATTCTGCAGTAGTACTAAATTCAGCCAAATTTTTGTACTGTGCAGATATGGGTTGGTCAACTTACTTTCATTGTTTTCTATGGTATACTTTATATACTTGATACCAGTCCATTTATAAACCCCCAAAAAACAACCCAAAAAGTCAAAAATATTTATATTAAGAAAGAAATGTAATAACTAAAGACACCTATAAATACGAACTAAGTCATCAAATTTTCAAGAAAATAATTATTATTTTTATTCATTGGACATACCTGGGACTCATATTAATATTCAAATCTTACTGCTGTGGCAAGGATTTCTTCAGGAAACAATCAAGAAGATGAACTTTCTAGCAAAGTGCTTTCACACTAACATTCATGATCACCAAAATAGTTGTCGTCTTGTCCCTACTCCACATCATTAAGCTCTAATCTCTTGTAGGTGCATAACCTGCTGCTTTCATCTGCTGAGACAACATTTCCAACTTTTCATAGATCTGTTGCATTTGTGGGTGTGATCTATATCCTACAAAAAAAACATGCACCTATTTATTTACCTCAATCCAACTAAATCCAGGTTCCTTTCTTACCCCTCCATCTTTCATCATTTTCCTTACTTTTTCGATGTCATCCCACTGTCTTGCTGCATCATAGATGTTTGATAGAGCCACATAAGGTGTGGCTTTTTGGATATCCAATTCAATGAGGCATTCTGCAACAAATTCCCCTAGCTTTATATTCTTATGGATTCTACATGCAATGATGAAAGAACTCCACACAATATAATCAGGTTTTATTGGCATTCTATTGATAAAGTTGTGTGCCTTATCCAGGTGCCTAGTGCGACCGAAAGGGTCAACCATGCAAGCATAGTGCTCCATTGTGGGTGTAATCTTATGATAGTGACTCATGCAATTAAAGTATTGCAGGCCACTAGGCCTGAATGGCAGCATGCAGACAGAACTCCGACAAAGGTAACATGATCTGGTGATATTCCATAGTGCTGCATTTGTTCGAAGATCCTTAGGAATTCCTTACAAAAGCCATGCACACCATAGCCTGCAATCTTTGTGATCCATTTTTTCAAACATGTTGCGGGAAACATCTATGCTCCCACATTTCGCATATAGGTTTACAAGGGCATTAGCCACAAACAAATTAGATTGAAATCCACTCTTGATTACTTCTCATGGATCTCCAAGCCCTGTTCCAATGCTACCAGATCAACACATGCTGCAATAACACTAGCAAGAGTCATTGAGTTTGGCTTCATGTCGTGCCTTTGCATTTCTCAAAAAAGCTTCAGGGCCTCTTCATTTCGGCCATTATGTACATATCCTCCAATCATTGCATTACACGATTCCACATTTTGTAGTGGCATTTTTTTAAAGAGATTCAGAGCCTCATCAACACACCCATCCTATGCATATCATGTAATCATTCTAGTCCAATAGACTAGATTCCTCTTGGGCATCTTCTCAAACAGTTTGTAAGCTTCATCAACACGCCCATTCTGAGCATAACCCAAAATCAATGATGTCCAAGATACCACATTCCTTTCAGGCATTTCATCAAAGAGTTTGGCAGTGTCTTCAACCATGCAATTCTGTGCATATCCCACAATCATTGATGTCTAGGAGACCACATTTCGTTCAAGTATTTTGTCAAAGAGGTCCAGAACCTCATTAACATACCCCTTCTATGCATATCCTACAATCATAGCATTCCATTTGACAACATCTCATCTAAGAAATTTGTCAAACACATAACGTGCAGTGTTGATCTTCCCATATTTTGCATACATGTAAAGAAGGGAATTCACCACAAAAACTTCAGAGTGAAACCCACTTCTGATTATTTCTTCATGAACCTCTGCCACTACTTCCAAGTGAGTACATGCTGGGAGAAGGCTGGATAGAGTGAATTGATTGGGGAGAATACCTGTTCCTTGCATTTGATTGAAAAGTGTCATTGCTTCTTTGCCATGGCCAGCCCTATAGTAAGCTGCAATCATGATACTCCAAGAGACCACATTTTTCTAAGGCATTTGCTCCAAAAACTTGTGACCATCGATTAAATTCCTGCACTTGGCATACATGCTTAGGAGTTTATTGGGAAGAGCCATGTTAGTGAAATTAAGTATGAAAGCACTTTGGATGATGTGAGCACGGACCAACTTGGCCTCTAGCAGAGCTCTGTTAATGAGGCATACCTGCAAGAGAGACTGATAAGCAGAGAAATCTACTTGTTCGTCCTTCAAATGAAAAATGCACATGGCTTCTTTCAATCGCCTTCGTTTACACACCATCTCACAATGTTCTTCACTCAGGTTAGCATTCTTCACCACCACAAGGGCTTTCAGTTTCGTTGGGTGACTGCCTACCTGGTGAAAGTTCAAATGTTAAGCAACTACAGGATGAATAAACTCGAGAAAACAACGAAGAAAGGAGATGATAGACCCGTGCCTTTTTTGAACACCAGGATTTTGGTTTTTTTTTTCAAGCACTAAAAAACAACTTTGTATTATTAAACAAAGTTGTATCAATGAATTACATTTTTGTTTGAAAGAATAAAATATTCTCATTGTCCAAAATAAATTACTACCTTGATAAAATAGGATCTTAAGATCTTTATATTTTCTCCTCTCAACATTGTTTTGACATTTTTGTACCTCTTATAATAAAAAACATATCATAACAATGATAACAAAATAAGAAATATGCCATCCCAAAAACACAAGCTATTAGTAAACAAAGTTTACTAGATGAACAACTCTTAAATCAAAAGAACTTCAATCTGTTCGATTCTACAGGCATTTTATCTCTAAGCTCTTTAAAAGAAATATTTCCATCCAATTCATCAATGCCTTTCTTTGAAAGTCTATCTGCTTCATCATTTAATTCTCTATAGATATGCTAAAAAGTAATGTGTGAGAACTCAGATATAAACTTTCTAACATTTCCCATCCAATTTTCCAATAACAAAAAGTAAAGTGCAGCTACCCCTCTATCCCAATCTGTAGTAGCTTTTGACTCGCCAACAATCATAATAGAAGCGAGTCCGATTCTCCTAACAAACCAAAGAAGTCCCTGTAAGGAAACCAACTCCTCTCTTGTATTAGTTCTCTTTCCAACCCCAAAGATGTTCCTTCTATGGAGTTCTGCATCCAGTCCCTAAGATAACCTATAATATTTGCATAAACCAATAAAAGGATCAAAACCAATAAATACTTGAGTACCTCGGCCGACGGCCCACAAATCAGCTGGTTAATAATGGGGAAAGACTTCAAAAAACTACTCTAAATAGATGAAACATTTTAAGCCTTCTTCATTGCAACCCGAAACCAATGGACCATAGCAACACATTTTAAACATTAAGCTTTCACAATTTTTCCCCACAAACCTTCATCAAATAAGCTTCTCCATAAGCTCTTTGCACATAAAGCCCTATTGAACCAATTTAGAATTTTTATCCCCCATCCTACCATCAGTTTTGACTTTGATAGACTCTCCCATGAAGTCAACTAAAATTTTGAATATTCCAACTTTCCAACCCATAAAAACTGAAATATTTTCTTTCTTATCTTGTAAATCGTAGACTCCCGAATGATAAATAAAGAAAACCCAAAAAATGGAATGCTTTGTAGAACATAATTTACCAAAAAAAGTCTTCCTTTGAGAGGTAGCCATCGAAATGACCAACTATTAATTTTTCCTCTGAATCTTCTTAATTAACCATTCCTAATCACCTTTTTTTATACCCATTTGGTTTCAAAAAGAAACCAAGATACTTAAAAACCCCTTCTAACCCATTCATCTTATAAGGAAGTAGAGAAGCAATCTGGTTTCTAATTTCCATATCATCACAAGAATACACAAAATCAAATTTTTGAACATTGACTGCCAAACCTGACACATCACAAAATAAGGAGATAATAGAAAGATAATGATTCCATTAAGAGAAAGAACCTTCTCCAAATAAAAGAATGTTTTCCATGAACAATATATGTGTAATATACATAGACATCACCTCCTTTAAGCCTCAAATTTATTTTGTTCCTTTTCCTCTTTTATAAGAAGACTCAACCCTTCAATAGCTAGGATGAACAAATAAGTCGAAAAAGGACAACATTTTCTTAGTCCTATATTACTACTAAAGAAGGAGGTAGGAGTTCCATCAATCAAAACTGTATATCTGGTAGAGGTGATGCAGCCCATAATTCAATTTCTGATCTCAGTAGATAAACCAATATGGATAAGGATAAATCTCAAATATGACTAGTCAACCCTATCATAAGACTTTATAAGATCCTTCTTAAGAATAAAAGCATTTTGTTTCTTCATTTTTATTGAATGAAGACATTCTTGTGCAATTCCAACTACATCCAGGACTTGTCTATTCAATAAGAAACCAAACTGATCTTCATAAATATACCTCCCAAGGATAGGCTTCATCCTATCTGCTATAATCTTTGTAATGATCTTATACATGAGATTACAAAGAAATATAGGCCTATAATCAATAAATGTATCTAGTTTATCTTTCTTAAAAATAAGAGTGATATAGATCGAATTCAAAGTACTTGGAAGTAGATAGAAAGACTCTTCTAGTCTTTCCCTCACATAGAACTAAAGTTGATTTGACCAAAGAGTAAGGATGAGTTCAAACTTGGTCAATAGCAAAGCAAATTGTAGAAAACACTAGACACCAAGTTTCCTCCACTTCACCAATCATATATAGGTTCAATCCCTAGAGTTCAAACTCAATTAATAGAAAAGCAAACTGGAGAAAGCACTAGACATCAAGTTTCCTTCACTTCATCAATCATATATAGGTTCAATCCCTAGTTTTGTGGACCAGGTACCAAGTCTAATTCAATCTCAATAAGTTTCATTGAGTTCAATCTCAGTCAATAACATACCAAACTGGAGAAAGGACTAGAAACCAAGTTTTCTTCCCTTCACTAATCACATGTGAGTTGATTCCATACTCCTATGGATGGAGAAATGTACCACTTATTGTTGTCATCTATTGCTACTCCTTTTACCCACGAATTTACCTTAGGTCAGTGAAAAATCAGAGCTCACTTTTCCCTAGCTTGAAAAAATTTGACTCTCTCAAACCTCAAGACTATGGACTCCTCTGACATCAGATAAGAAACTTCTCAAAAATTTATCTGATGTACTCACCCAAAAAAGAAGTGCAATGTACTATTGTAATCAACTTGTTTCTCCCTACATTCAATGCATGCTGTTGTTGAATATACCCAAAAAATAGACCTCAGATAAGTGTAAATTCGTTGCTTTTGGAGAGGGAAAGCAATTAGATCGACTTGGTCGATTCTAGGAAATTTGAATTTGCTTTCTCTTGTGGAATGGCTTCGACAATTGGTATTATTTGGTGTTTTAATTTCGATTGGAACCATTGGGCATATTAAAAGTTTCAATCAATTGGAACAACTGGGCATTCTTCCATTCTGTGGATTTTTACTTGTGATCATCTACCACTTTGGATTCGGGATGATATGTGAATGTCACAATATTCTTATGACTCATTCTTTTTTCCAAATTATTCTCTTTCTCAAGTGAATATTTCCCATAGCTTTCCATCTCTTCTTCCACTTCCTTTGCCACCTGCATAGTGACCTTAAGTGCATCTTCACCTGAAAACTTGTACATGGACTCCCTTGCAATGTCACTATACATTTCAGCCCTTTCCTCTCCTCCTGGAACTAAAACTAGTAGAATTAAGCTAGCTTGGAGTCTAGCCAATTCTCATTCTAGATGAAGATTGCAAGCCAAGACAGAGGAAAAAATGTTATAGAAACTAGATTCACTTACACAATATTCTATACTCACTGGAGTTGTTGTAATATATAATTATCCTCTTTTAAAATAATCATTAAAATGTAGTCAAAGCCAATCCATCATTATATTTTTCTTGAAGTATATTTTCAAGGGTCATTCACATGCCCTTTAAGGTTACAATGCGAAAGGACACCTAATCAAGCTCCTAATACCACAATACCTATAGATTGGCATCGAAAAGTAAAAAAATCTGGAGCTTGACGATAGGATCAACAACAATGTTTTAGAGATGCAACGGGAGAGGTGTCAAGGGCTTATCCTATTGGAATATAATCCGTCGGGATTATATAATATGTAAATAGTGTAAATACATTCTGAATATGAATAGTTACATAGGAAGGTGAATAGGCTGGTCGGAATCTCAACCACCACCTGAAATGTATAAATGTATGCATTAGCAATGGAATAATATAGAATCAGGAGTTATACCTATCAGTGGTATCAGAGCGAGTGCCTGCCATAACTCCTACCTGTACAGTCTGCATTATGCTGCTATCTGCACCCTGGGCTTTCCTCAGTCTACAGATTGCATGCATTGGTGCATGCGCTGGCTGCTCTAACGTTTATGAGAGAAGCGACTTCTTTGTTTGAATAATCTCTTGTATTGAGAACTCGTAGTGCTGTATTTTGAGAATTGAAGACTGTTGTGAAGTATTCCTTGAGAGATGCAAAATTGTGGAGACAGTTTGCTTGCCAGACCTCCGTTTTCCCTTTTGTCAATCTGTTGCACGATTTTGAACATTTGCTACCAGAACGCTTGAATTAAATTTGCTATATACCTAACCTGCATCAACGCTTCATTTTCTTGTTTGAGAGTGCTTCCACTCTGCTGTCTTAGGCTCTGCTGGACCATCTCAGAGAATATGAAACCCTAAATTTATATCTTTTGATAGGATATACTGGACCATCTCAGTTAATACGAAACCCTAATTTTTGGATTTTTGTTAATGTATGGGACAATTTCTTTGGTCAATTCCGCATTTTGTCTTCTCTATTGGTAGGACGTCGTCTTCAGCAACAGCTTTTAGCAGTTAAATATCAATTTTCAAAAAGAGAAAGGAAGGCATGGAGTATCATGCGTATGACCTGCAAAGAGAATGAACATGCTACGTTAAGTGTTGAGGTGGTGCAACCGAATCTGAAGTTTATGCTGCATGGTATAAGACTGCTGCATGACTCCTCCATCTGAAGCTGAGAGCATATTTAAAGTTGCTGCGTGGTATAAGACTGCTGTGTGGAGTCTTTCTGGAAACGTCTACAACAATTCTTAACCTAATTTATGCCCTATCAACTGCGTGGAGGCCCGTGAATGCTGTGTGTGGAGCTGTGCTCTCATACATTTGCATGGAGCTGTGATTTGAGCATGAATTTGTGACCACTACATGTGAATATTGTTCTGAAGATTGAGACTGTGAAGATTGTTATGAATAGTGCGACTGTGTTGTATGAGCTGCGCTTTTCATGTGAAGATTGTTCCATTGTTGGTGTGGCTGCTGGGATTTTTTTGATAAAATGTTAACATCCCTTGGAGGAGAGGTGGACCATGTGGATATTGAAGTCTTCTTGCTGAAGACTGATCCATCCTCTCTAGGGTGGAAACCCTAATTTTCTGAGTGAACACGGTGGAGACTGCGTTGGAGAAATAATACCTGATACACCTGCTGTGACCACGTTGAAGACTGAAGCTTGCTGTGTGAAGCATACTGCTGAAGGCTGTGTTCTATCTCATTGACATTGTATATGTTGAGTATATGCTGTGTATTGGAGTTGAAGGCTGAGGCCCTCGCATTAAAGAATCGGGAGTTATTTACCTATCAACGAGATACACAAAGTATCATTTGATTCGACATCATGTAGAAGCCAAGACAGTCCATCTTCGACATTGTTCCACAAATGATCAAGTTGCAGACATCTTCACCAAAGCACTTGGATGAGAAAAGTTTGAAAGATTTAGAAACATGCTCAGACTCACTAACACCCCTTCGGATTAAAGGGGGGATTGTTGGAATATAATCCGTCGGGATTATATAATATGTAAATAGTGTAAATACATTCTGAATATGAATAGTTACATAGGAAGGTGAATAGGCTGTTCGGAATCTCAACCACTGCCTGAAATGTATAAATGTATGCATTAGCAATGGAATAATACAGAATCGGGAGTTATACCTATCATATCCTCTAGGTGATCTAATCATTGATATTGTGATAAAGCATCATTCGTCAATGACCAAATCAAGTCTATGAGGCCTATACACATCTGTTGGAAATTTCATAGCTCAATTATGTTTCTCAGTTCTAGATCTAGGTCTTGAGACCAATTCTCCACGTGTCCTTGAATGACTATTTTATGCAAGTTAAAGCTCACCATAAAATCCAATCCAAGGCTCAAATTGATCTTTATGTGAATTTAATCTTACATTTAGTTGTAATTTTTTTGTTACAAATGGGCATGCTTCTTTTATGAGTGAATGAAGAGCTATTTTGGTTCTGAGTGAGTGGTTCATTTAGAACTTGGTTCCTTTGTATGCCCTTCCAATGGCTAGGGGACACCACTATAAATCGAAAAACAAAGGAAAAATGTCCCAAATGCACTTTGGGTTACTTCAGTGGGGTCCATGGGCTCAAACCTTCCATAACCACTCATGATTTCAATATAGGTGATCTCTTTAGTGAACACTGGCCCCATGTTCCTTTTATAGATTACTTATTTCAAAGAGAAAATTAAACCATCACACTCAATTCCTTTAAAACTTTTATTTTTAATATGACATGTGGACCATGCTTTAACCATTTGCATTCATGTCAAATATTGGATATGTAGGCTAGGTTATGCTATTGTATGCACTTGGGGCTTATTACTAAGACATGCAAATGACCCTTTATACTTTGACCCGATTATTCCCCTCAAGAAGAGTACGATCAATTTTCAATACCCATGTGGACCTTCAAGTCCCTCGACTTACAAGATTTCTCAATGGACCACTTTCCAAGGGATCTACAACCTTCATTGTCTCCCCTTTCTCAATGGACCACTTTCCAAGGGATATATAACCTTCATTGTCTCCCCTTAAAATATTGGGAAATGATTACCAAACATGATCTCACACAAAACTGCTAAGAAATATTCACACAAATGTACTACCATGCTTGGTTTTATATCAAAACTAGACATTTAACCATATCTTTCAATAACAAAAACCATATGATGTGGTATGTTCTAGAAATGATCACAGACAAAGACATGACCATCTGCGTTTATGAGACCTTTACAAGATGCCATTAAGGAAGTTCTTTTAATTGGAGCATGCCACAATTTCTTTTTGTAGTAAAACATCAAGGAACTAACATACATATATGTTCATGACTTGGTAATTCATGGAAATAATCTTTGTAACCACAAATTTTAGGAATCCCCTCCATGATGCATTTTTGGGGACAATGTCTTTCATGAAAAACATGTATTTTTAATGTGTTTTCTCTGCATTCTTTGTGTCACCTTGCTCTATTCCCATCTTCATTGCCTAGAGCATCAAGTTGGACATCGAGGCCAACCTTGTATTATACTTCAAGGAGTAAAGGTGTATCATTGTACAACATACACCAACTTTTTCTAGAACTTAACTCAATGGAATCATTGAGCAACATGATGGCTCTAAATTGATTCCCTTGGCCTCGAGTAGGTGGTTTACAAATTACTGTCAAATAAGTGTATACCATATACCATCAAACAACTAAGGACCCACATTAGAGAGAGAGAGACGATGTTGAGATGCATTGTGCACATTATACTTGGTTCTCAGCTCACATGACACATGATTAGGAGCTGGATTGGGTGTTGAGCCCATGGTTTGGGTTTTGGAACTTAACTTGGATGGTATAACATGGGAGGTACTAAAGCATCGTTGACTTGTGAAATAATATAGAGATTGGCTAAGAAATAGTTTAAGTAGGAAATATGTGGTGCCTGGTATCAATTGGGGGTTCCCATTGGAATGTAGGACATCGTTGATTCATGGTAGGAAAACAACAATTTTTAAAATTTGTTATTCATTAAGCAACCCTTATTGTTGATATTTCTACATATTTATAGACTCAAAAAGATCAATACAAATGTAATTGTTCCTTGAGAAATATGGACCCATATCTTGGTTGATTTATAGGTAGATCCATTGCAATAAATTCAACTCCTTAATGATAATCCCAAAATTATGGGTTTTTTAACCATGTCAAATAAGGCATCTTGATATATTTAGTTTTCCTCCATGATGGATTGTTAGAATTTTGTCATTCAAGCTAGAATTACGATCTTAGGATCTTTAACTGAGAGAATAACATGCATAGCAATAAAACACAAGAGACAAGAGACACTAATAATTTTCCTCGGGGAAACCATAAAGGAGAAAACCCCGCAAATTCCTTAGAGATAGAATCAGCACCAAAAGTAAAACCCAAAAACATAAAGATGATCTCTCGACAGCAGTAGTCTCTCTCTCTGATCCCAGTGTCTTCTCTCTCACTCATGTGCCCCAATGAGTGAATGTGTGTGTGATAAATAGAGAGGCTCACTCTCTATTTATATTCTTCGATTCACTTGAAACCCACTCCAACATGTCGGCCTCACTTAACAATTACTTACTAGAGCTGACATCTCTAGGAGTGTCTAATAACCCTAGTGCCCCACAACCTGTGGGGACTTTGCCTCCTTCGACCAACAAGGAGGTTTATCTTAACACAATGGTGGGGACTATCGTCCTGACTTACAATGACTCACCTAGGGTCGACTTCTCTAGGATAGTTTAATAACCTTAGGGCCCCACAACTGTGGGGACTTTAACCCTTGGCCAATAGGAGGGTTACCCACAATGACTTGACATGATTTGTTTACATTATAGAACCTCCCGATAGGAACATCGGGGCATGACATAACTCAAATACATTATAGACACATCCCGGAATAAACATCAAGCATTCCGAAGTTACAATTACATCAACATGGATATCATTTTAAAGGACAAATATAATACATTGATGGAAACTAGGTGCCTGATGGTAGGTTCCTAAAATTTAGGAAACTGACTCAAGCACTCTATAATGAAAAATTAAGAAAATTAAAAATTAAAAATGTTTAGTCTTTTAAAAAAAATCATATAAAAGACAAATATACAAAATAAACAAAAATAAATAAAATATAATGGAAATGCAAAAAACAAAAAAAACCTAACCTTTGCCCCCAATATGCTGGCCCGACTACCTTGATCCTTTGAGGAGGGGCTCAATGTAGGGATGATCAACCGGTTTCTGAAGAGAGGAGGAAGACACTAATGGATGAAAGATTATTTTTTTAGATTGTGGATATTCTTAGGTCAGATCGTAGGTGTAGCGTTTGGAGAATGCTCAGATTAGAACTGCGATCCAATATCACAGCTTGAGGAGAACACCAAATCATTGATGACTGAGGAATGACATTTCAAAATATAACTGAGAAAGAGAATCATTCATCTCAGCACTTGCAAATTGTGGTAGCTCTGGACATTGAATCGATCTATGGAATTTATCCAAATTACAGTTGAAGTTACACATAATCGTGTTGGTGGTGTGATGTACCCAGAGTTTTGTTGATTAGGGATTCATTTGAAGGTCGTTGTTCCAGAAAAGTGTGTACATTTATAAACCAGGGTATTTTCATACAAAAGATTCAGGAATCTGACTTTGTGCCATCAAATTCCTTTCAATATAAATTCTGGTAATGCTCGATAAATTCCTGTAATACTTAATGGTTTCCTGTAAGTTAGATTAATTCTCTGAATTTGCAGTTTTCTATCAATTAGTTGTTTGAGGATGCAAGTGTGCTCCAGATTTGGGGTTGTACTAAGTTGAAATCCAAGTTTACCCTTAATCCTCTTACAGGTAGTATTTAAACATGTAGACATTTTCCTACCATTGATGAGGGGTAGCAACCCGAAGCGGTGTGAACTAAAACCACTCTATTTCAAAGGGCAATTATACTAGGTAGCTATTATATCTATCCATTTTTATCCCTTGATCCTCTTATGAGTAGTATCCAAACACATAGATTTTGTCTAGCCATTAATGAGGGGTAGCATCCTAAAACAGTGTGGATTAGAGGTCCAATCTATTTCAGTAGGGAACTACACCAGGTGGTTGCTACTCCGATGAGGAGCCTATATCATAGTTGTCACTTCAAAGGTATCTTTGTTTTATTAAACATTATGAAATCATATCCCTTATTTTTGATCCTCAACCAATATTACCTCCAAACCTCTAAACCTATGCATAGAAAGATAATTACGAAGACAATTTAGAGCCCCATTCTTGGTGCATTAGCCCTAAAAGATTACTTTCGCGCAGAATAGAAAATACCATGGATTTAGTTTGTGCAACATGGTTAAGGAACCAAAACCCATAATCTATGCTAAAAACATTGTAATGGCACGCATATCCTGGTTGAAAGCGAAATATTCCATTTACAAGACATGTGCGGTGATATAGAACCATGTGCATGTCCACTAGACATAAAGATGAATATTTTAGGGCCTACATCCTTGTTGTTTATTCCTAAACCTTACAAAGGCCCTAAGAACCATCCATGTCATTCGAAATATTATAAAAACAATAATATGACCCATGTAGGACAATTATTCACTCTATGTGGGATAATTATTAACTCTACCAGGAAATTGAACCAGTCTGGGACTGGGGGACTCAGCCTGGTGTTGAGGGCCATTCTTTGAATGGAGGCACCTCGTCAGCTACCAGGAATTTGACCCAGTCTGGGACTGGGGGACTCAGCCTGGTGTTGAGGGCCATTCTTTGAATGGAGGCACCTCGTCAGCTACCAGGAATTTGACCCAATCTGAGACTAGGGGACTCATCCTAGGGCTGAGGGCCATTCTTTGAATGGAGGCATCTGGTTAGTTACCAGGAATTTGACCTAGTCTGGGACTAGGGGACTCAGCCTGGGGCTGAGGGCCATTCTCTGGGAGAATGGAGGCACCTGGTCAGTTACCAGGAATTTGACCCAGTCTGGGACTGGGGCTATCAACCTAGAGTTGAGTTCCATTCATTGAATGGAGGCACTTGGTTAGCTACCAGTGTTGATTTTTCCTGAGCAACATCGAGAGATATTCTCTTAAGAGAATGGGAACATCTGGTCAAGGACCAGGATGTGGAACCATTCCAGCACTGGGGGACTCAACCTTGAGTTGAGTATCCATTCTGTTGAATGGAGACATCTGGTCTGGGACCAAGATGTGGAACCAGTCCAGTGCTGGGGGACTCCGCCTAGAGTTGTGTGACCATTCTGTTGAATGAAGACATCTGGTTAGGGACCAAGATTTGGAACTAGTCCAGCACTGGGTGACTCAACCTAGAACTGAGTGGCCATTATTTGAATGGAGGCACCTGGTTAGTTAATAGGAAGATGACCCATTCTAGCACTGGGGGACTCAGCTTAAGGCTGAGGGCCATTATTTGGGAGAATGGAGGCGCTTGGTCTGTTACCAAGTATTTGACCTTAGGTCAAATTATGCAGCTTATGGCTAATGCACCTAGTCTATTACGAGGATATAACTATAAGCCCCAGACTGAGTTTGGGCATGTGAGACACTTTGACCCTTGATCTATGGGATTTTTGATCTTCTCCATGTCTTATCTACCCTTGGTTAAGACACCTAGTACCCGATCTTGGTGTCACATATAGTGTGAGATAAAAGCATTAGTAATTCTCTATGTTTATGATGATGTACTTTGAGTGGGGATGAATGACCACCTTGACCACTTGTTTTGACCATAGGGCACTTGAAGAAGGATAAAGTAAAAGTAAAAAATACATAAGGACCCTTAGTACCACTAAGGAGTCAAAGTGAAAGTGCAAAAATACCTTTACTACCACTAAAGGTAAAAGTAAAAAGGATAAAATAATAAAATAATAATATTTTGTTATTTTAAGTTTTGGTCCACTTACAAGTGATTCATAGGATATAAAAGAAGATCAATCCATTCCATTTTGTTACACACACTTGCTCATGATCCTACAGCTACTCAAGGAAGATTTTCGCTCACATTGTGGAGGAGATCTTTTGTGGTTATGCCCTAGCATGGAGGATTCTAGCTAGGGCACCCACTATTTTACAGTCTAATCCTAAACTATGGTTTCACCATTGATGAACAATAGAAGAAACAACTTCTCTCTTTTCATGAGCTAAGGTTTCTTCTAAACCCTCACATCACCTTCAGAATTCTCACGGGAAACCTTCTTCCCTCACGGTCAGTCTCGGTCTATTCATGGGTAGGCCAGATCTCCTATCCAGGCACCTCCCTCTACCCTTCGTCACTCACAACAAGCCTTATAATGGCTTAGGCATGCTGCCAACACCCTTGGGAAACCGCCAACACCCTTCGGTAGGCTGCTACCACCCTCGGGCGGCCATAGTCTGCCTGCTACAAACTTCTGACAGGTACCAGTGATGCTCGGGCAAGGTTTCAGGCAAGCAACAGAAATTGAGCACGAAAGATAGGGTCTGGGTAGGAAAAATAGCAACTTCGGGTTGGCTGATAGGGATTTGTGCAGGGCAGACATACCTCCAGGCATGAAGACAGGGCTCGGAAAGAGGGCTTGGGAAGTAGACAAAGAATTCTGTGTAGTAGAAGGTTGTTCAGGAAGGCTAACATGATCATGGGAAGGATGACTGGGATCATAGACAGGTTGATAGGGATCAAACAGGGATCTCGGGCAATTTTAGTCTCAGTCTGGGCAGATTCGGGTAGGCAGAATAAATTCTAGGAAGCCATTTTGGAAGTTTTGGGCATCTAGAATAATTAGGGAAGAAATCCCTAATCTGATTTTTGTATGAAATACATTTTCATATATTTTTTATCTGTGGTACAAACCCATTAGGGTTTGAGAATTATTGAGAAAATCAGTCATCTCATTTAAGAGATGAATTACTAATGCTTTTTGGGGGGTTTTGTCCTTTAAAGCATTACTCATGAAAAACTACCGTGTTCAATGTGTGTGATGTTGTTGATGTTTCTACTGCACTTGTCTTTTGTTTTCTTACAGTCTGCAAAATTTTAAGAATTCATGCTAATGATAACATTCAACAACCAGGAATTTAACCTAGTATGGGACTAGGATCTCAGCCTGGGGCTAAGGGACATTCTCCAGGAGAATGGAGGCACTTGGTCAGTTACCAAGTATTTGACATTGAGTCATTTGATGCAGCCTGGGGATGAGGCACCTGGTCAGTTACCAGGTCATCACCATAAGCCCTAGACTGGGTCTAGGTAAGTCATCCACTCCTCTCCTTGATCTATGGGATATGAGACCTTCTCCAGGGACTAGATACCCCTGGTTGAGAAACCTAGCACCTGATCTTGGTGGCATGAGGAGATCAAGATAAAGCATTTAGTAATTCTCTTTATTTACGAAGATGTACTTTGAGTGGGCATGAATGAACCACAAGGACCCTTGAGACAACTTGTTATGACCACAAAAATATTTGGAGGACCATTTAACCTTAGCCTTGGTCTATGAGACCATCAAGAGAAGGACCAAGTGGCACAAGTAAAAACACCAAAAAGACCTTTGTACCACAAAAGATTAAAGTCAAAGGGTCAAAGATGAAAAAGAAGTTAAACCCTAATTTGAACTACTAAATATGTGGAACTAACTTAAATGTTGATGGACCATAAATAAAGGACATTTGCAATTCATCTCATAGACACAACACTTCAACACTTGACTGCTCCTCTACTCGCTGCCTGAGGTTGATCAAGATAATTTTGGTGGCCAGTGTTGTTTTTCTTCAATAGTGGCAACATTTATGCTTTCTAGGTTTCTATTGTCACACTACAGTCACTATGGTGGTTACCATTATACATAGCAGCTGTAATAACCCTCGATGGTGGTCTAGGGCTACAACAGGTCTCGGTGTGAAGCCTGTTGGCGGTTAACAAGATCACGACAACACTAAAACTCTTTCCTTCTTCTCGTTGGTACATTTCATGTGACCCTAACAAAACTAGGGTATGTTGCAACACCCTCGAGCCCTTCTAGGGCTGATCTACTGTGCACCCTAGCTCTTGTTGGAGATTCTATAGCTTACGGGTGACCTACTAAGGTCACCCTCTATGCACCTAAGCCCTGTTAGGGCCTCGAGATTTGTTAGGGCTCCAACAGGTGCACACAACAGTCACAGTGGTTGCTAGGGCTGCTCACAGCCCACAGGAAGTAGCAGCGATGTACAATAGGCGATGGTGGTCTAGGGAAGCAACAAAAACATATAACAGGGTTACATGGAGACTAGGGATGAAGCAACACCCTTGGTGGTGACCTAATTAAGAAACAACACCCTCGTTGGTGTCCTAATTGAGCAGCAACACCCTGATAGTGGTCACAGGTAGCAGTAACAGTTTGTTACAACCCTGCTAGTGGTCATGGGTAGCAACAACAGTCTACTGCAACCCTCATTGATGGTCACTATTGGTAGCAACAACAGTTAGCAGGTCACCTACAACAACATCAACAGACCTAGTGGTCACAGGTAGCAGCAACAATTTGTTACAACCCTACTAGTGGTCATGGGTAGCAGTAGCAGTCTGCTACAACCCTTGTTGATGGTCACAATTAGTAGCAGCAACAGTTAGCAGGTCACCTACAGCAGCATCAATAGACTTGGTGGTCACGAGCAGCTACAGTGGGCTGCTATAGGTGGTTAGGGTTAGCTGCAGAAGGCTACTACAAGACTCAACAGTATCTCACACTCCATGTGGCAACAACAAATGATAGGAACACTAAGCCTGCAAGGGCTACTTTGATTTTGGAAAATTTTTGTACATTCATCTCAGAATTCTGAGATCAGAACCGATTGATTTAGATTCGGATCAATATCAGTTAATCAGGTAATATTTGTAGAGAATGCATGCTAATTGCTTGAAGGAATGCTTGAATTTGTTTTTGAATAATGTGTAAATCTATCTTTGGTGGGAGTGCCTAAAAACCCTAAACTTCTTGTGAAATGGTAGGTTGGGCTAATGAAAACCCCAGCCTTGAATTTGCATTCTCTGGACCATGCTCTTATCGATATTTTTACACACTTTACTACAGGCATGTGAACTGTTAGGTACATGGCATCAATTGGGCATGTGAACTGTAACCACATCTTTTATAGCAGACGTCTTATCGATCTTGGTGATTCCTTTGGTATAAGAATACTTCAAATTTTGCTGGTATATTTGGAGCTCTAGATAAATGAAGTGCCACTTGAACAAATATTGTTTGAAATTTTCTATATCATATGTTGGCCAACTTCTCCTTATCATAGATTCATAATTACCAATCAAATTTTTTCTTTCAAAGAAACAAGATGTTGATTTTGCATGAGCACATCCCCTCTGTTGGTGCCTGAAGCATCACATTCCACTTCCACTTAAAATAGCTGTGAGATATGCTCAAATAATTGTTGGATGTAACCTTCTTCATTTGTTGTAATGTGTCTTCTATTTCTTTTGCCATTTTAGTTGATCCTTGTTTGTAAGATGAGTGAAGAGTCTCATCAGGCTCCCAAATATTGGATAGATCCCCTATAGAAGTTGCACAACATCCGGAATCCCCTCAACTAGCTCACATTCTTTGGAGTGGGCCAGTCAAGAATTGCATGAGTGATAAAAAAATTATTCCTATTTCCTTGAGCATTCTGGATATCACAAGGTGCAACATAGAAAATCGTAAAAGCAATTCCATAGAGAAATACATTTAGTAACATATACTATTTAGTTTGCAGAAACTGCTTCTAGATCTTTTTGTAAATGATAAAAATTTTACATGAGAATTATTTTTCACCTTATTTTATATATATTTTTTCACATATAGTTTATACATAAATGACAGTTATGGGAATGCAAATGTTTTTTTTTACTATCAAAATTCAAAACCCAATCTAAACCACCATAAAGAACTAAGAAATGGTAGTTAACATTCAGGGATGGCTTCTTGAATAGTTCATAAATTGCCAGCTTAAAATGAATAGTAAACTCCCAGATAACTTGAAATGGCCATTAATTGCCACCCTATAAACAGCCTTGAAACTGGCAATACCACAGTGAATTGAAAGGACTGCTAAATAATATAAATATATTTAGTGGACATATATATCCTGCCAAGAAAGAATGTTCAAACTATAGGTATTAGGGACCAGTCAGATATTTTTTTAATCAGTGAAAAAGGTAGTTGTTTAGCAGCGGGGAATACTTTTGTCTTTTGTCTAGTTCTGTAATAGTTATAATACTTTCATATAAATATCAATTGAATCAATGATGCCTTAGTTGTGCAAAGCACAGTTTCTATTTGGGAAAGATTTATAATGTTTGCCTGATATCTTAAATCTCTTGATAAATAATATATCCATCTCTATAATATAGCTCATCCATAGCTATCCACCTCCTTTGTGGTGATGTATAAGCAAATTATTTGGTTCTAGATTATTTACATAGTGAAAAAGAACAAAAATGTTAGGTGGAAATCCCTTTCGGCTTGGAGGAGCCATAAAATATTGAAAAGCATTTCACCTAACACCAAGCTGATTCATAAACGAAGGACAAATGTTTTGTAAAAGATGCAACAGAATTTATACAAAGTTGCAACATCATGGTTCATGTGAACATGGATAATATCTAGGTTCTTAGCCATTTTTTTGTGTAAGAAAGTGATCAATAATAGTTTGCAGCTATTGCCAAAGCCTAGTGATCAGTTTCTATTTGTTATAATTCCATTAACTTCTGTTTTCAGAAAATATGTTTACAGTAAAATAGTTGACTGTGGCCCAGGTCAAAGAAGGCTTTTATGGAATGTTATTTTTTTATTCCTCTTTTTATATGACCATATGCTAGATGCTCCATGTTTGAGAATCCTAAATGCAGAAATATTGATAATATTAACAAACACTAATTCCATCTGTATAATCTTACATTTTATATGCACCATGTATCATCTAGAGCACGTGCCATACAAATTGGCAGGGATATCCATCATAAGTCATTCTATAATGCAATTTGAAAGGAAAATTGAAGATTGGGAAGGAAAATCGACAACATAATTTAGAAACTTCAGATTGGTTGTCTAGGACAACAAGATATTAATATTTTCCAAATGGAAAAAATAACTATTCTATATCCCTCTTAGATTTATTTTCCATCTATGCCTTATGTCTAGTTGTAGCTCTAAAAGAGCCCCTCCAAAGTTCCAATCAATCAATATGTTTTTTTAATGTAAGAGCATTTCCAAAAGGATTGGTATTAGTCATTAAACAATGCCTTTTTTTCGAAGGATATTTTGGATGACCAATTGATTCCATATTGACCTTTTTCACTGGGTGTTTTACAAGCTATTGAAAAGCTCTGTTCATCACGTGTTTTCTATTTTTTACAAGATCCTATTTTAGGGACAAAATTTCAATTTTCACATATTTGGATAAGAAGACGATCTATTTTAGTAAGACCTTAGTTTAATTAATTTTGATTTAGCATTAGTGCATTTAATTAAGATCCATTATTGCATGAGTTGGGAATTTTTTCCTAGTAGAAGGAATCTCAAATTTAGAGTGTTCATCTGGGTGCATGTCCATTTTCATTCAGTGGTGTTGACATGTCAAGAAGATGATCTCTTTAGGAGATTGATTAGTTGTCTAACTAATGAACTATAAAAATCAGTTTTAATTGGAAAACCAAATCATTAAATGCAGATCAAATTAGGGTTGATTCCTGGGATCCTAGTAGTCTATTTGAATCATGCTAGATTGATTTGTAAAGAGACAAATGGACCAATATTCTTATGTTTTTAGTTTTCCGAGGTTAATATTCTTCAATTTTTAATCTTCTAGAGATGGAAATTGCTTTGGATTTGAAAATTATATAAAAGGATGCTTTCAATGGATCTCAGTTGTATTGTATTTTTCAACAAGTGATTCCATCTTTGAAGGATGGTATTGTTTCTAGTTGGGATGTCACGGATAAAATATGGGACTATGCTTTGAGGTAATTATTATCTTCCAAGCATTTGGAAGAAGGAATTATATGTATTATTTGCTAAACCACACATTGACTTGATTTTTGATCTCTAATATTTGGGTTATTTTATTAGAAATCTATCTTGGTGATTGCTTATGAGAAACATCCATTTGCTATATGGAAGTAATGGGTTTCAATATATTTAGGCCCTATCAAAATGGAAAGTTTTATTGTAGCGGCAACTCAAAATGCTTTTATCTCAAGAATTCCTTGTACAATTGATAACTTTGGAAAACATTTATTACTGGAAGGCTATTTCAAGTTGTGAAATTTTATTTCCTTTTACTCTATAAACTACTCCAAACTGAATCCGATTGTACTATGACTTTCATTTAGGTATTTCTAGTTTCACTATCAATTGGAAAACATTTATTACTAGAAGGCTATTTCAAGCTGTGAAAATTTTATTTGCTTTTACTCTAGAAACTGCTCCAAACTGAATCCGAATGTACTATGACTTTCATTTAGGTATTGCTAGTTTCACTTCTTTAGTCATGGTTTTTGGCTGAACAAAAAAGTGTAGTATATGTCACCAAAATAGAATTAGTGGAATTCATTTAGTATTTACATTTAGAAATAAGAGATTGCAAGCATATAAGATGCTTCTTTCTCTTTTATTCTAATATACCTATGAGACTTTTCCAATTCATATATAACTAGAAATATATATTATCAAGCCATTTATCAATTGTATGTTATCTATAATGACACTAGTCCAATCTCTTGATATACATAATCCAAAAATTTCAAAATTACATAGGACATTTTTTACAAACAAACTTGTCTTAAAAGCTTCACGAAAATTGATACCAAAAAACAGTGGGTTAAAACATTGATCTGGATTTTGGATGGTGATATTCTCTCTCCTTGGAGCTACTATAAGAATAAAGTAGACTCTTTTTGCTTCCTACATCTATTCTTTGATGGAGATTTGGTGTCCATTGTATACTGAGTTGTGTATCAATGCTTCTACACAATAGGGGATGAGAGATGAACTCCTCAATAGGAATATATATTTTAATGTAGAGTGGCTTAAGGTGGTGTCACCTTACGGGTCATACCTTCTCTTCAAAATGGAAATCATTCCTTTTAGGTTACACTAAAATAAATGAGGTTCTTTCCAGAATTTAACATCCTCCACTATCAGCATTACTTGTTAACTAAAAAGGATTGAAGGTTTATGAGTTGGGTGTTGTCTTCATGAAGGGTGCAATTCATGAAGACAACACTCAATTTTTTCTTCCAATTTGGTTTGGAAACATTCAAGAATCAAACTAATGGCAGGTCAGAATTGGACCCCAATACCATTCCTTTATACTGTGCTAGCCTAAACTCCTTTTGACATGACTCCTACAGAAAGTAATCATTCAAAGAAGACAATTAAACAAAATTTATGACTTAATAGTTTGATGATTCACAACACTCTAGTCTCATTTTGATTTTTTTCTATTTGGTTGGTTGTATTTTTTTTAATATGTATTTTTGAGGTCAATATCTTCTAATTTATTTTTTCTCCACGTGTCCAATTATCCAGTTGTACCTTTTTTTCGTACAACTATACGCTCATACGAATCCATACGGATTTGTATAGATCTGCCCAAAAACTGCCTGGCTGCCCGATCTGCAGCCTCACTGTTGCCTACTGCCCGAAGCCTATTGGGAAGGTTCAAGGGCTCCCTGTGGAACTTAGGGTCTATCAATTGACATCCCAAGGCCCTAAAGGGTCTACCAACAGCTGCTACAACAAACTGTTAGTAGCTCACAACCCTCACGGATTGCCCCGAAGGCTACCCAAGGGTCTGCTAGCAAGCAAACCCTACACGGGTGGCTTCCCTAGGGAAATGGAGAGAGGTCCAAGCCCTAAACAGTCTACCCATAAACAAAATGGAGCATCCTTGAAGAAGAGGGGGCTTCTAAGAAGAAGGCAAGGCTGCCTGGAAAAATATGAAGAAGGCTACCTAGAAAAATATGAAGAAGGTTGCCCACAAAATTTTCTGAGAATGAATTGTTGATAAAAACCATAGCTGAGGGTTTGCTGAGGATGCCCTAGCTGAGGCAAGAAAACCATCTTCTTCAATAGAAATATTAGCTTCACATGTCAGAGCAAACTTATGTGTAATAATGAGAAGACTTGATCTTCTTTTATAGTCTTCATTCACTTGTAAGCGGGCCAAAATTAGGAAAGATAAAAATAATAATATTTTAATCTTTTCCTAATTTCACTTTTACCTTATAACTAAAAATATCTTATAGTGACTTTGAATTTTACCCAAAAATTCCTTATTTATTTTTGACTTTTACTTGTGGTCCTTTTCTGTAATCCAAAAGTCCTTATTTATTTTGACTTTTGACTTTAGACTTTTTCCAAGTGCCCATGTGGTCATTACCTATGGTCCTTTTTTATTCAAAAAGTACATCATCATAAATCAAGAGAGTTAGTAATGCTTTTATCTCACACTCTGTGTGACAACTAGATCTGGTACTACGGTAACTTAACCAAGGGTAGCTAATCCTTGGAGAAGTACACAAAGCCCATAGATCAGGGTCAGAGTGTCACATGCCTAGACCCAGTTTGGGGTTTATAGTGCCTTCCTGGTAACAGAACAGGTACCTCCACTCTCCAAGAGAGTGTCTACTCAAAACTAAGCTGATTCTACTAGTATCATACTGGTCCACATCGTGGTCCCGGACTAGATGTATACCATTCAACAGAATGGTCACTCAACACTAGGTTGAGTCTACCTAGGACAGAATTAGGTCTATATCATGGTCCCAAACTAGATATCTACCATTCAATAGAATGGTCACTCAACACTGGGTTGAGTCTTCACCGTGGTCCCAAACCAGGTGGTCCCATTCTCCTAAGAGAAGGGCTCTCGATGCTGCTAAAAAAAATCAACAGTAAGCAATCTATAGCTGAAGTTGCTTATGCCAACACCATTAAACTCTACTGTAAAAATAGGCTCAAACATATTAGGCCAAATAGATATTCTATCAAGATCAATATCTGTCCCCTCAGGGTCTAGTGAGGCTTCTACATTTTCTCTTCTCAACTATTAGCACCAAGTGTCATGTCAAGTCATCCATCATCCTTTTTTCAACTCGGGTTGTTTTAGGAGCATACCTTGCAGTGATTACTGATATTTTTCTTGGATTCACACAAGACTAGTTTCATTTTGGCAATTTGTTGCATCTCTCCACTTGCTATGCTATTATTTTATGGTTCCACTAAAAATAAAGTTGATTAATTATGGGTAAGTCTTATTGAATGTTTAACATATTTTCATTCATAACAAGTTTGGAGTAAAGAATATCAAAATAGTCTACATGAGCTAACATTTGCACTATACTTACAAGTCATCAATATGAGCTAGGCTCTCATTTTTGTCACACGTTCTCACAGCTGGTCATTTGTAGACCGACCAGAGCTTATGCTTATGACTATATTTGTTATTTCCCAGCTAGTTAGCTTATGGTTTAGTTTTTCTTGGTTTTCTTCTTCTGTGCAAATATGTATCTTTATTTGATTATCTGATCTCTCTGGTAGAGTTGATAACCCTGCATTATGTTTCTTCAAGAGCTTTCTTTTCTTCTTCAGAATGGAATTCTGATGCAAAGAAGTGTTTAGAACTACCCTAACTTCATTGTCTTTAGTCACAAATGTAGAAAGCACATGATCTTTGACATTAGGAACATAATTTTCATGAATATTTTCAAAATCTTTTTCACCCTTCAAATTTTCTTTATAGTTTGAACCCTGAATGCTCTCTTCAGTGTTTCCATGTTTAAAAGATTCAAAATTTGCTAACAATGTTATATGTCACTATTTTTCTATGATCTAGGAGCTCACTTTCATGCACTAATCGAGAACTCTAATTTCTTTTTCCATGCGTTGCCTTTTCTGACCAAACTACTTTTCACTCATGGTCTACTTAGAAATAATGCTTGTATCTGGTGATTGTATCCTAAATTCTTCAAGATAAGAAGAAAAATTCAAAATATTGTCTCCATCATTATGAATATTGCTTTCACTCTCTAATGACCTTTTAAAATCTCTCTTTGTTGTCTTCAACTTTGGCTCAGTTATTAAAGATACTGCACCAGAAACATCAGACCTCAAATGGTGATCAAAATGGCTTCTAGGCACTGCACCAACAACATCAGACCTCAAATGGTCCTCAAAATGGCTTGCAGGCTTCTTTATCTTTAGTATGGACCTCATATTGTCGGATTTAGATGTTGATAATGAAATTTTCTTTTTAAGCCGAACCTGAACTGAATTGATCATTTTCTCGTCTTTCTTATCAGATGATATCAGGGATGTAGTAGGATTTTTCTTATTGTCACCTACCCCATGTGTCTTTTGCCAATTTTCCTACCTATGTACTTCCCACTCAATATCATGCTTCTTGGCAAAAGTCTCATAATGCAATTGAATAGATGTATCTTTTTGCATTTTCAAAATTTCCTGTGACTCGTCAGCTATCCAAAAGAAAAAGAAAACCCGGGGAGGGTCATGGCAAGGAGCTCTTTTGTGACCAGGAGGCTAAGGTGTCAACAAATATTAAAGCTTTACAATTAGTTAAAGATAAAATGGGTTCAAGCCCTAATAACGTATTAAGGAATTTAGTGGTGTTAATACGCTTTATGGATAATAATTATTGAATCAATTCATTCAAATTATGCAAGATCCTTAACAAGAATGAAATTATTTGTCTGGAAGAAAAGGAAATCGGGGGAGAGTTAAGGTAGGGAGCTCTTTTGTGACAAGGAGGTTTTATGTTTTTTCCTCTCCTTGGGAATTGGGTTCACCAGCTCATATTTTTTTTGAGGCGTCAGGAACTCCCAAAGCTTTATAATTTAGGTAAAGCTATTGGTGTCAAGTCCTTGCAATGTATTTACTATTAAGATATTCAATGGTGATAATAGGGTTGACGAATAATAATTATAAAGGAAATTAATTCAAATTATGCAAGATCCTTGACATGGTTAAAATTTTAAACCGATCAAGGACAATATTGTCTAAATTAGTTGCTAGATATAATAATAATAATGTACATTTATGGACTTTCTTGCACATAAATAATATATTTTAGGCACATGATTTTAGTTTGAGTACCAGTCATTATTCAGTTATCAGAGCACTTCTAGGAGGAGAGGATTGTGCTTCCCTCTTCTCTAATAGTCACATATTCAAGGAGCAGCAACAAGAGAGGAGGCAAATTGTTTGCTGAAGAAGAGGGCTGAATTTTTATGTCCAATTTCTACCAATTAGAAGACAGTTCTTTGATGTCCATAATTTCAGGTAAATCTATTTAATTTTCCAAGCCCTAATTTTTTTGTTGTTTTCCAGCATGTATTTTAATCTAGAAAGGCTTGACCAGACCAATTGTGTGGAAGGGTTTTAGAGTTGAAGCTAAGAAGATGGAATCACAAACCATGTTAATGACTAAAGGCCTAAATTAATTGGAAACAATTATCTTGTATTGAAATCCATAATAACAACCCTGTTTAAATTTATGAAAATATGGGAGATAGTATCCTACAAAGGGACAAGACCGGATAACACAGGTACTGCAGGTCAAGCTGTGACATCCCCGACCCTCCGCCCGGCGAAGAGGACACTACCAAGACATTAAACATCCGGGAAAACTGCCCCATGAACATGGACATATATAAAACCAAACTGCTTGAACATAAAACATGCTAAGATGCATAATCATTCACATACACAGTGGAAGAAAACATTCATTCGTTCATTCCACATGTTCATCATAATTTATTAATAGTAAATACAATTGCAGAAGTAGAATAGACAAGAATACTTATCTTATGAAAATTGTTCCGCAACCAGCTACATCATTGCAATGTTCCACCCAACCATAGGCCAACGTGCTCCTTAATCTCTTAGAAATGCTACCACCCCTGAGCCGGGCATGATTCCCCAAGGAATAAGGAACTAGTAGGCTTACACATAGCTAAGGATAATAAAACATGCCAAGCCAACACAGTTCGGTTTATCAGGCAAACAATGGATCAGCCAAGCCAACACAGTTGGGTTTATCAAGCCATCCAGGAGCTGGGAAAGGCTAAATGCTAAGCTGGTGAGCTCATTACAGAGCTAGGGACACCTACACCAGAACTAGCCTGACTTCTAAAACACCCACACACACCCAACACAAGGAATCAGTCCCTTCTCTGTTGCACAGTCCCTCAGGCCCTGACTTCCCTTCCAGTGCTATTCAGGGGTTGTGGAGAAGAAAGCCAGCCTCTAGCTCTATCTGTGTGGTTCCCGAACACACCAGGTTTATCAAGAAAACCAAGCCCTCATCCCTACTTGTTGACGGGAAAATGTGACTTGCTCGCAACAGGGAAAATAACCCAGTCCAGGATCCTTAAATAGGCTCCAAGCTGTTTGGAATGGCTATTCTCGACGGGTTTAACGGCTCCGTTAGCCAATGAATTGATCTAAATAAACCAAGGAGGAAATTAAATCTAAAAAAGATAAAATTAAATCAACTCGATAATAAAACTAAAAACAAATCAAACTAACTAACTCTAACTAATGTAAATCCAATTATTCCAATGTAAAAGCTAACTAATGAAAGACTAAAGATTAACAAAACATGAGATTCAGGAATCAAATGCTGTCTGATGAAAGATAGGACAGTTTTTTAACTTTTTTTTGTATTTTTAAGGAAAGAAAAGATTAACCTATTCTAAATCTGATTACAACCAATAAATAGAATAATCCTTCATTAATTGTATCAGAGAAAAAATAATCTTAAACCTAACTAAACTTATAAAAACACAATCTAATTCTAATCAAGATAAATCTTTTACTTTACTGGTTTCTTTAAGAGATGCAAACAGCAAGAATTACAAGTTTTAAATCAAAAAAATATTCAGATCTTAAAACATTATAATGTATTTCCTATTTGTGTTATAAAGAAACTTTACAGAATAGTAGTTTTGCAATACACAGGTCAAATCTGAATACAATAGATGCAATTAGAAATCATTCCATCACACAATCTATTCAGATTTTCAATATCAAATACAAATCATTGTAATTTGATAAGGCTAAATATGAAAACTGACTGTTAATCATAAAAGATAAGAAGCAAGAAATTGGAAATGAAAAATTTGTATTAGACAAATAAATTTGACTAATTAAACAAAAGATCTAAGAGAACGATATGTCTATATCCTTTAGATAATTAGTCTGCAAAAAATTACAAACCCTCAAGCAACAGACTTTGTCTTCAGTCTTCTGTCCATATCTTCTTCAGCAATTCTTCCCCACTGGCAGCATCCCATCAGGTCTGAAAGAAAAATCTATTTTTCCACTGTTGAGCACTCCCAGCATCGACCCCGGCTGAGAAGAAAGAATAACTCCCACCTCTCAGCAATCATGCATTTTGATATTATTGAAGAAATAACTCCTCAAACAGAGCAATCCCCCGTCAATCCAATTCTTCTTCTGCTTAAATAAACAAAAGTCAGAAGCAATGAAATCCAAATTCAGCTTAGCACTGGCGAATTTCTGGAAAAATCCGTTTCTCTGCTGGCCGCAACTGCGAAAATCGTGCTCAGAGGATCTCCAAAATCTCTCAGAATCCATCACTTTCTGGGGAAATCTCCCTAAGTAAAGTTAAATGGGACCGTTTTGGAAAAAACCCATTTGGCGGATTTTTGAGATCTGTCTCCATTTATGAGCAGTGAAGCCCGAAAAAATGCCTGTCTGTTAGCTATGCGTTTTTTTGTAACTGGCTGAAAATTCTGGTTCTTTTATGGGCGATGGACCATTAATTATTTCCTGAAATGTTGAGTCAATCCCTGCAAATCCTCTTGCTCCTTCATCATTTTTATCTAACAAACATGAAATAAAATGCCAATCAGTTCGTTGATAGATGGAAGGATCTGCAATGAAAATGTTTCGAGAATCCCGGGTATGATGAACCCCTAATGATACCATCATTAGCATTCGATGAACGTGACCTCTCATTTCGCTGTGGTTACCTCCTTTAACCTGCATCATTCCGAAAATCGTAAATGCGAACAATTTTTAATATGGCGATTGAATTACTGATATTGTGCATTCTATTTTCCTTATCAATTCTAGTAAAAGATATTTATGAAGACATGATAGCATAGAATATTAACCGACGCCTTTTCCACTCCATGTTTAAACTGCACGATAAAACAACGGAATTATCATGAAAGATAAATGATGGAGAATCAGAGACTTCCCTTTCACACTGGACGTGGTGTAAATTCAGAATGACTGTAGCCATTTCCTTCATATGTTTAACCTCACAAAAGGAAATCCTTCGTGAATTCGTGATATGTTCTCGATTCTAGATTGCAATTGTTCTTGTATTCCTGCAATTTCTTCGCCCTAATATACGCAACTGCTGATCTGGATATACATATCACTGTAGACTGCAAACCATCTATATTTTTTATGATGCATCGTGGCATTCTTTGCTTCACAGTTTGGCAATATAATAGCAATTAATCTCTAGCATAATCCTCAACACGAGCTTTAGGCGCTATTTCCATGTAGTATGGCTAAAACTACGTGATCTGTTATGAACCCACATTTTGAATGATAGATTCTCTCTTTATGCTTTGAGCTTCTTGTAATGTGGAAACAATATTTTGGAAATTGTCATGATGTCCATCCAATTATCGGGATTTATGAAAACAAGATATGGCATTAATTGCAAAAGTGCTGAAAGCTTTACTACCATAAATCTCCTTTCAATATAAACATCATATTTTAATCCATGAAATAATTCTTTATTGATTAAAATACTCTTTTAGTTGTCGTTTCATATGGAGAATATCCAATAATATTCATGGTTGCTTTGTCTTTTACCCATGTGGAGGAATGTCCACCAATATTACCCATACTGAGAATGCTTACTGTATAATAGTTTCAACCTTCCAATTTCAAAACCTTAGCAATATTTACGATAACAAAATCACATAATAAAACCAAATGATAAATATTTGGATAAGATTTCAAGATTAGGTCATGACAAATTATTAACACTTATCCCTCGATTTTCAATGCAAATCCACTCAAAATAATAATTTCAAAGTAGTGATTTTGTCAACTAATCCATAGCTCGCAAAGGTTTTCTTAAAAACATTGAAGCTCATTGTTTTAGTAGCTTCAGGAATGTCACCATTTCAGTAGCTGTCAATTATTTAGGTTTGCTATATGAAATTCAAGCATTTCATCAAAACAAAATACAATTTTGTTTGATGAAATAATGTTTTTCTAAGGCTGTTGAGTAGGGGCACAACACTACTCCAACACGTCCAGAGACCAGCCACTGCATACATGCAGTCAAATAAGCAATTCACAGCTTGGTTAGGGAAAAACAATTCATGAGCCGTTCTTGGCCCTATCATGGCCAAAAAGACTCCAAAACAACCTACAACAGCCCCAAAACATAAAGGCAAACACAGCCAACTAACATGGGGAAACAATATCCCTTTCTCAATAATGAAATCATTGAGGAAACTTACACAATCCAAAGATGGAAGAGAAAAGTCGAGTTCACAGTTGGGCATGGGAAAAACATATACACAAGCCACAAATCGGTAAGGAAAACACACACAGTAGAGAAAATGTGAATGGCCTTTCACAGGGAAATCATGGGTGAAAGAACACAGCTCTCAGCTCGCTACGTGAGTAAAAACCAGGAAGAATCTTGTGCGTGAGACACCGGACGTTTTTCCTTGTGTGAGAATGAGCAACAATGCAGAATGGCGAGTCAGAAGTGTGGAGTGTTTTCAGCATCGTCATGGAGAGAGTGGAAACAATGGGCATAGTCATTTCTTCTACCCAACGTGAGGTTCGATTTGCTAGTGGAGTGTGTGTGTGGGCAAGGACTGACAATCCTGCCACACTCCACTCCCCAGCAAAAATAACTACCTCAACTACTCTGCAGAGCATTAAAGTGGTAGTTGGATAAGACAAGGGAAGATGAGCAAGTCAAACATGGTGGTGACACATGGCTTTTCCCTCATGGCTCAAGGTTTGACATCCCCCCCCCTTATATTTATGAGAATCATGCCCCTTCTCAATTTAGTTTCCGCGAACATAGCAGGTTGGGTTGTTTAATTAAAGTGCATGTTTACATGATGCCACAATTTAATATATGCCGTATGTCCTGATATACCATCAGTGACAATTCCAAATCCGAAACATAACATATCCAAATCGATGGTGGGCCTTGTCCTTTAGCTCTACACCATGATTATTTACAATACATACATCATATACATTAATGTAAACGGGGTCAAAACTGGGGTGTTACACAAGATAAATATGATGAAGAGTTGTGAAGGGATTTGGCTAATATTGATGTTAGTTTCTGATGAGATTGAGACTATAGAAATTGCACGAAGATGTCAATGAAACAAATATTTTACATCTTAAAAACAAGATTTTATCATTGAAGTTGCTGGAAGGAGGTTTCATGGAAGACCTTAAGAAGTCACCGGCTTATAGCAAGTGAGACTCTTGCAAAAAAAGTGTTCAAATCAATTACTTTTAATAACTTACTGAAGTCCTTTATTGAAATTGTGGACATGTTAGATATTGCTCCAAAAGCATGGAATTTAATCAAGTACAACTCTTGCAAGAGGATAAGTGAGAAAATATCAATAAGATTCCAAGGATGATGACGCTACATTTGTGGCAAATTTAAAAGGAAATTGTTATTTGTAACTATTTTTCTACGATCTAGGAACTCACTTTCATGCACAAATCGAGAACCTCTAATTTATTTTTCCATGCTTTTCCTTTTCTGACCAAATTGCTTTTCACTCATGGTCTGCTCTGAAATAATGCCTGTATCTAGTGATTGTATCCTAATTTCTTCAAGATAAGAAGAAAAATTCAAAATATTGTCTCCATCATTATGAATATTGCTTTCACTCTCTGATGACCTTTTAAAATCTCTCTTTGTTTTCTTCAACTCTGGCTCAGTTATTAAAGATATTGCAACAGAAACATCAGACCTCAAATGGTTATCAAAATGGTTTATAGGCATTGCACCAGCAACATCAGACCTCAAATGGTCCTCAAAATGGCTTGTAGGCTTCTTTATCTTTAGTATGGACCTAATATTATCGGATTTATATGTTGATAATGAATTGTGCTTTTTAAACCCAACCTGAACTGAATTGAGCATCTTCTTGTCTTTCTTATTAGACGATATCAGGGATGTACTCGTATTTTTCTTATTCTCTCCTACCCCACGTGTCTTTTGTCAGCTTTCATGTCTATGTACTTTCCTATTAATATCATGTTTCTTGGTAAAAGTCTCATAATGCACATACTAGTAGGTAACCGGATTATGTGGCCAAGGGTATGGTCTACCCTCCTTGGTTAGTGCCTTAAACATTCATACTGAGCATGATCGGGTGGCCCTATGGTATATAGCGAGTTGTGACATTTGACACTCCTTGCGAGGTGACTTTTTGCGTATCTATCCTATTCACACATTTGTAAAGTTTTCTTTGGACAACTCTAAAAATGACACTTCTGTTTCTAGATTTCCATCATGGTGTAATGAACTAACACACATAATCTCTCTTATAGTGCCATGTTGTTAGAATGAAAGCTAACTATAGCTAAATGTCCATCATGGTGTAATGTATTTGATGACAATGTGGTTGTGTTAGATGGAAAACAACCTTATGAAAGCTAACAAACAGTAGCTTTACTCACCATGCAATGTTTTAAGAATGAAAGCTAACTCCAGCTAGACTTCCATCATGGTACATTATGATTGATGACAATGTGGCTATGCTAGATGGAAAACTACACTATGAAAACATACACACCTTATATTTTACTCACCGTGCAATGATTTAAGGATGAAAGCTAACTCTAGCTAGATTTCTAACACGGTGCAATGTAATTGATGACAACGTGGTTGTGATACATGTAAAACCATATTATGAAAGCTAACACACATTAAATTTCACTCACTGTGCCATGTTGTTAAAATGAAAGCTAACTCCAGCTAGATTTCCATCGTGGTGTAATGAGCTAACACACATATAGTGCCACGTTGTTAGAATGAAAGCTAACTTTAGCTAGATTTCCATCATGTTGTAATGTATTTGATAACAATGTGGATGTGTTAGATGAAAGACTACCTTATGAAAGCTAACAGACATTAGCTTAACTCACCGCGCAATTTTTTAAGAACGAAAGCTAACTCTAGCTAAATTTTCATCATGGTGCACTGTGATTGATGACAATGTGGTTACACTAGATGGAAAACTACATTATGAATGCTAACACACATTAGATTTCACTCACTGTTCAATGATTTAAGTACAAAAGCTAACTCCACCTAGATTTCCATCACGGTGCAATGTGATCGATGACAATGTGGTTGTGTTAGATAGAAAACTACCTTATGAACGTTAGCTTTCACTAATCGTTCCATGTTGTTAAAATCCAAACTAACACCAGCTAGATTTCCATCATGGTTTAATGAACTAACACACATAAACTTTCACTCATAGTGCCATGTTGTTAGAAGGAAAGCTAACTCCATCTAGATTTGCATCATGGTGTAATGTATTTGATGACAATGTAGTTGTGTTAGATGAAAAACTACTTTATGAAAACTAACAGACATTAGATTTTACTCACAGTGCAATGCTTTAAGAACGAAAGCTAAATCCAACTAGATTTCCATCATGGTGCATTGTGATTGATGACAATGTGGTTGTGCTAACTCTAGTCTTTGTGTAATGAGCTGACACACATAAGCTTTCCCTTATAGTGCCATGTTGTTAGAAGGAAATCTAACACCAGCTAGATTCCCATCACGGTGTAATATATTTGATAACAATGTCTTTGTGTTTGGCAAAAAACTACCTTATGAAAGCTAACAGACATTAGCTTTATTAACAGTGCAATGTTTTAAGAACAAAAGCTAACTCTAGCTAGATTTCCATCATGATGCATTGTGATTGATGACAATGTGGTTATGCTAGATGAAAAACTATATTATGAATGTTCACACATTAGATTTCTTTCACCATGCAATGATTTAAGGGTGAAAGATAACTCCAGCTAGATTTCTAGGACAGTGCAATGTGATCAAAGACGATGTGGTTGTGTTAGATGGAAAACTACCTTATGAAATCTAACACACATTAGCTTTCACTTAGTGTGCCATGTAGTTTGAAGAAAATCTAACTCCGACTAGATTTTCATCATGGTGTAATGAGCTAACACACATAAGCTTTCACTCATCGTGCCATGTTGTTAGAATGAAAGCTAACTCCAGCTAGATTTACATCATGGTGTAATGTATTTTATGACAATGTGGCTGTTTTAGATGGAAAATTACCTTACGGAGGCTAACACACATTAACTATTACTCACTATGCAACATTTTTAGAAGGAAAACTAACTCTAGCTAGATTTCCAACATGGTGCATTTTGATTGATGACAATGTGGTTGTGCTAAATAGAAAACTACATTATGAAAGCTAACACACATTATATTTCACTCACCGTGCAATGACTTAAGGTGAAAGCTAGCTCCAGCTAGATTTCAATCATAGTGCAATGTGACAATGTGGTTGTGTTAGATGGAAAACTACCTTATGAAAACTAACACACATTGGCTTTCACTCATCGTTCCATATTGCTAAAAAGAAAGCTAACTCCAGCTACATTTTCATAATGGTGTAATGAGCTAACACATAAACTTTCACTAATAGTGCCATTTTGTTCAAAGAAAACTAACTCTAGCTAGATTTGCATCATGGTGCATTGCGATTGATGATAATATGGTTATGCTAGATGGAAAACTACACTATGAAAGCTTACACACATTAGATTTCACTCACCGTGCAATGATTTAAGGATGAAATCTAACTCCATCTATATTTCCAACATGCTGCAATGTGCTTGATGATAATGTGGTTGTGTTACATGGAAAACTACTTTATGAAAGCTAACACACATTAGCTTTCACTCTTTGTGCCATGTTATTAAAAGGAAAACCAACTCCAGCTAGATTTCCATCATGTTGTAATGAGCTAACACACATAAGATTTCCCTTATAGTGCCATGCTGTTAGAAGGAAATATGACTCCAGCTATATTTCCATCACGTTGTAATGTATTTGATAAAAATTTGGCTGTGTTAGATGAAAAACTACCTTATGAAAGATAACAGACATTAGTTTTACTCACCGTGCAATGTTTTAAGAATGAAAGCTAACTTTAACTAGATTTCCATCATGATGCATTGTGATTGATGACAATGTGGTTGTGCTAGATGTAAAACTACATTATGAAAGCTTAACACACATTAAATTTCACTTACCGTTCAATGATTTAAGGATGAAATCTAACTTCAATTAGATTTTCATTACGATGCAATGTGACTGATGACGATCTAGTTGTGTTAGATGAAAAAATACCTTATGAAAGCTAACACACATTAGCTTTCACTGATCATGCCATGTTGTTAGAAGGAAATTTAACTCCAACTAGATTTACATCATGGTGTAATGTATTTGATTAAAATGTGGCTGTGTTAGATGAAAACTACTTTACGATAGCTAACATACATTACCTATTACTCACCGTGCACAGTTTTAAGAATGAAAGCTAACTCTAGCTACATTTTCAACATGGTGCATTTTGATTGATGACAATGTGGTTGTGCTAAATAGAAAATTATATTATGAAATCTAACACACATTAGATTTCACTCATTGTGCAACGATTTAAGGTTGAAATCTAACTCCAACGAGATTTCCATCACTGTGCAATTTGACAATGTGGTTGTGTTAGATGGAAAACTACCTTATGAAAGCTAACACGCATTAGCTTTCACTCATCACCTTATGAAAGTTAACATGCATTAGCTTTCAAAATCTTGATTTTAAACCTCTTCCTCCACATTTGTTGTTACATTTGGACAATGGAACTAGTGATAATAAGAATCGTTATGTTTTCATGTTTCTATCACTATTAACTACATTTGGTGTCTTCATCGCTATTAAGGTTGGGTTCTTGCTTGCGGGGCACACCCATGCAGACTTAGATAGAACATACAGAAGAATGTCTTCCAACTTGAAAAGTAAATATATATATTCTTTACCTGAGATGATGGATACATATCGCATAATATAAGAAAAATGGGTGTTTCTACCTAAACTTATTGAAAAAGTGTATGACTTCAAAAGTTTTCTTAATGGGTACATTGAGGAGGGGAAAAATGCACTAGTTGGACATCTTAATGTCCAGTACTTCCAATTTCTTGTACTCAATGATGTTCCAGTTATGAGGTATAAAGAATCCATCAGAGACATTGAGTGGCTAGAACCAGTTGATTTGTGGATATAGATGATGAAGGTCGACCTATATTTTCCCACATGGAAGCCATCTTTCTTACGTCCCAAAGACAATGATGTTTATTTAAAAGAAGTAAATGAAGGAATAACATCATACATAAAAATGTGGAAAGAGACTATTGGAAATGAGAATTCGCCAATTGTTACAAGATGAAGTCTACAATGACCATACACCCTTGGATGAAATTGATTCTTCTTTTGATGATTTTTGGCCCAAGATGAGGCAAAATGTTAACGTTGATGGTAATGCACTCCATGCAATATCAAGTATTATGGATGGGGATTTGGATAATGTGACAGATGAACTGGTATATGTTGTACCCAAGTGTAACAAGCCAAATCCAACATTCGATCCTAGAATCGATGTTGAGAAAGGAAAGATGTTGCTTGTTAGATCAGGACATGAGGATGAAGGAGAGATGATTTGGATGGAAAAATTCACCTCAGATATCTTCCAAGATGATGACAGCAAAACCCTTCATCTAAAGATTGATTGGTGGCAGTCTAGCTCATGGAAATACAAGGGAAACATTTTAGAACAATATTGGGTACCAAATCCTGATGACACAAAACTTGGATCTGTTCTAGTGAATAGCATTGTTTGGGCATGGATGCCAAAGAAAGAAGATTGTAGGAAGACCAAGATAAATAAATGTGGTGTACAAGCTGTACTTGATATGCTTGAGTGGATATATTAAGGAGATTAGGTGGAGATGATTCATGAATGTAATTTTGCTTCTTGAATGACTTTTAGTATACGTGAAGAAACATTTTTCAATGTTTGTAGTATAATAAATACTCTTCAAGCTAATTTTTGAGGAATTTTATATTATTTATTTCATATATGAAATTTCACTTCAAGTTCAATGTTAGTTAATATGATGATAATTTATGCGAATTAGATAACACCATTCAAATTTTAACCTTTTCAATTTGTCTTTTAAATCAACACATCTCACTATATCAAATGTGCATAATTATATTAATTAATGCATGTACAAAACCCTTATCTTATTTATTATTAGCTTTTGCTCACTCTTTTCAATTCCACTTTGATCTTTTCATTTTGTTCCCCTAATGATTCGTGGAATGTCCACTCGAAATGTAGGGACGTTTCAATACACACAATTCAGTTCCATAAACTCTCTTTGTCATTATGATTAATTGTGGAAATATTTATCCTCAAGCTGTACTTGATCTGCTTGAGAAAATACAAGGAGATTAGGTGGAGATGATTCATGAATGTAATTTTTCTTTTTGAATGACAAATTAATATACATGAATAAAAAGATGTTAATGTTTGTAGTATATCAAATATTCTCTTCAAGCTACCTTTTGAGGAATTTTATATTATTTGCTACATATCTAAAAATTTTGGTTCAACTTCAATGTTAATTCATGTGATGATATTTTATGCGAATGCACCTTAAAACATCTTATAGACTTGCTTTGTGAATAAATGTAAGACACTTGCAATAAGGTTTGAAGTGAGTTTTCCCTATTATTCGTTATTATAGTTAATATAAATTTAATTGTACTACTATGTTGCATTCAAATTCATAATTATATTTTCTCATGTAGAATTTAAAGTGGTGCCAACTTTGTACTAGTATATTAACTTATACTTAATAAATACAGTACTAATGTTTTCACTGTGCAGGTTTTATCAGTTTGTCATAATTGTGATTGATTTTCTAGATTAAACTGTGTGAACATTTTTCAGACCAATGTTTTGAGAGGACATTCCACCCATGCTTGTTATGGGACCATGAAAAACTCATTGTGGACTGAAAAGATTCCACATAACTTAATCCAGAAAATCAATCATTAAGTAGTAACATCATGTTAGCTTTAATTCATGTTAGACATTATCATCAAATACATTGCATCATAAATACAATTTAATCCATGTGAGATTTAATGCTGATCGTAATGCACTACATGTAATATAAGTATTATGGATGGAGATTTTGATAATGTGACGGATGAACTGGTATATGTTGGACCCAAGTGCAACAAGCTAAAGACAAGATTCAATCCTATGATTGAAGTTGAGAAAGCAAAGATGTTGCTAGTTAGATCATGAACTGAGGATGAAGGAGAGATGATTTGGATGGCAAAAACCACCTCATATATCTTCCAGAATGATGAAAGTGAGACTCTTCATGTAAAGGTTGATTGATGGAAGCCTAGTTCAGGGAAATACAAGGGAAAATTTTAGAAAAATATTGGGTACCAAACCTTGATGACACATGACTTGGATCTATTCCAGTTAATACCATAGTTTGGGCATGGATGCCAAAGAAAGAAGATTGCAGGAAGACCATGATAAATAAATGTGGTGTACAAGTTTTAATTGATTTGCTTGACCAAATATAAGGAGATTAAGTGGAGATGATTCATGAATGTAATTTTCTCTGTGAACGAGTTATTAATATACAAGAAGAAACACTTTTCAATGTTTGTTGTATATCAAATATTCTCTTCAATCCTTATTTTTGAGGAATTTTGTATTATTTACTAATATGAAAATTTTGGTTCAACTTCTATGTTAATTCAAGTGATGGTACTTTATGTGAATTAGATAACACCATTCAATTTTTAATTTTTCAATTTGTTTTTTACATAAACTCAACATGTCTCTATATCAAATGTGCATAATCATATTCAATAATGAACCTTAAAATATCTTCTAGACTTCCTATGTGAATGAATGTAAGGCACTTGCAATAAGGTTTGATGCGAGTTTTCCCTATTATTTTTTATCATAATTGATATAAATTTAATTGTTCCACTATGTTGCATTCTAATTAATATTATATTTTCTTCTGTAGACTTTAAAGTGGTGTGAACTTTGTACTAGTGCAATATCTTATACTCAACAAAGACAAAGTAGTAACATTTTCAGAGTGTAGGCTTTCATAGCTTGCCATCATTGTGAATGATTTTCTGGATAAAGTTGTCAGTGAGTTTTTCAAACCAACATTTCAAGTGGGCACTCCACGCATGTTCGTCGAGGGAACAATGTAAAATTTGTTATGGTTTGAAAAGATTTCACATAGCTTAATCCCGGAAATCAATAGCCAAGTATTAACATTTAATGTCAATACTACTTAAGTTAATAATAGGCACAACACAATATTAATATGTTGTTAAATAACTTTATATTATGCAAGAAATTTCTTACACAAATTATTAATAATTCACCAGTCAAATATTGGTGACTTTTGTTTTTATACGTAAATAAAAATATTAATGATAATCAAAGTATATCATTAAATACATATTTATAGGTAAAATTTCTCACATAAATATGTTATTCATAAAATCAACGTTCATTAACTTAGTTTTTAATACACCACCACCACCAATAATAATAATAAAATATGTCTATATTCTAATTCATAATTTATTTTAATCATTACCAAGATAAAACCTATTTTACTCTAAGTCATAAAATATTTTCTCTTGTTCACTATCAAGCGGTGCCAACTTCCAAAAACAAAACATCATACTCAAAAAAGACTTAGACTTACTATGATAACTCAACCTAGACACATTAGTTAACATAATTTCAATTAAATAAAATTCAAAGATAATAATAGCAACAAACATTGATTATTAATGTCATTAAATAACTTTAATAATAATATGTAAAAAAAATTCTACAATCTATTTTCCGTGATATAATCATTGATCAACTTAACTTTTATTAGAAAATACAAATAATAGTAATATAAATAAATTATATTTCTATTCTAACCCATAATTGATTTTGATCGTTAAAATAATAAACTTAGCATATTAGCACTTAATATATAATAGTTTTTCTTGTCACTTGTAAAATGTTTCCAACCTTATAATATATTACAACATGACACTCAACACATACAATATTACTTTCTATGTCGAGAATTAAAATTTTTATAGTAACAAACACATTTGTAGTATGCCATTCAATAGTTTTTAAATGGGTCATTCTAAAATTGTGCCAACCTTGTACTAGTATAGGAACTCAACACCAACAATGTACTAGTTACCATATCAAATTATAATTCAATTGCTTAATCATAGTAGCATATACAATATTAATGCCATTACATAAACTTAATCAAGTTACCATTTAATACAAACTATAGATAGTATTAATTGAAATTATGTAAGGAATCAAAGTCTAAGAATTTCATCATTATGAAAGAATCAAATTCTAAGGCTTTCATCATTTTGATTTTTCACAGATGATTAGAAATGTGTAATCTAAGTGTTAACACGGTCCCTCTCCCCTCATTTTGTAAAGGGTGCTAGCTCAATGGAAGAGCACCTGCATTACAAGCAAGACAATGGTGGTTTGATTCCTCCGTGCCTTAACATAAATTAATATATGATATAAAATATTAATGATAATATAAATATTGTAAGATATCTATATTTTCAATACAAATATGCTCTTTTCAATTAAACACATTGTTCAAATATTTCACAAATAAATAATGAACACTTGCAATAGTTAGTTGAGTTGGTTTTCCCTCTTGTATATGAAAAAAAACAAATTGTACTGCACTAATGCTATTCTAGTTCATAATTGATGTGGAAATTGAACCCAGTGATAGAACAATTACACTCACAACAATTATCAATTGTACATGCAAAATCACTCACAAAAGAGACTGAATATGGAGCTGAACACTAAACTGTATTGAATCAGTGTACAATAGCCAACCCTATAACATCATAGGCTACCAAAATAAATAATTACATAAGGGATTTGAATGCATGAGGAGGCAATTCGAATCTAGTCAAAAGTAGGCTTACTAAAATTAATCAAATCCCCCATAGGTGCATAAAGCAGTTTCCAAAACTGTCAAGGAGCTCACGAATTGGAAAAAGCACTTAGGCAAGCTAAAAGGTAATGGAAGGAAAAATCATACATGCTTTTCATAGGATAAAAGAGAGGAGGATGTGGAGGACAAAAAACTAGTTAACCTCACCTAGTCAAACTTTCCCAATTGCCTTAAAGCACTGAAAAAGCAGACAATAAAGCAGAAAAAGTAGAAGGGTACTTAGGAGGCCAGGAATAAAGCAGATTTGATTCTAGGAGGTTTCCCATGCTCTCCATGATTCAAAATTATCAATTTTGACCACTATGGATGTGTAGATGACAACTTGCATAAGGTGGAACATGGAAACTAGGCAAATAAGACAAAAATGGA
>LPNX011039820.1:0-81613 GCA_001517045.1 Pseudotsuga menziesii
TGACTCAAATACATAATAGAAACATCCCGGAATAAACATCGGGTTACAATAATATAAAATACATAGAAGAATACATTCTGAAGTTACATATACATCAACAGATTCTAAGCCTGTTAGTACACCTATGGTCACTGGTTGTAATTTAATTAAGGATGATGAGTCATCGAAAGTATATAATACCATGTATAGATATATGATAGGAAGCCTTCTATATGTGGAAACTACAATACTGGACATGATGCAAGCTATAGGATTAGTTACTAGATTCCAATCAGCTCCCAAAGAAACACATGTGGCAACAGTGAAAATAATTCTCATATATTTGAAAGGTACTATAGAGTATGGTTTATAGAAACCAAGAGGTCAAGACTTTACTTTAAAAGCATTCAATGATACAGATTGGCCAGGAAGTGTTGATGACCGAAAGAGTACCAGTCACTACAACAAATTTGAATTTTAGTGGGGGTTGTCTTTCACCTCCAGAATTCTCCTTTGGGGGCAGTTTTGGCTTTGGAGGCAGTATTTACAAAACCACCCCTAATAGCACTGACGCTAAAAGTTTGGACTTTTAAGGGAGGTTTTGGAAGAGATAAAAAACACCCCTAAAAGTGACTTTTGGGGGCGGTTCTAACCCCCCCCCAAAGTGATTTTTAAGGGTGGTTATAAAACCCCCTCATAAACACCTATGGGTGTAGTTCCAAACCCCCCAAAAGTCCTTATTACAAACCTTTGGGGGTGGTTACAAACCTCCCTCATAGGTACCTACGGGGGCAGTTTCCAAACCCACTCGTAGGTACCTACGGGGGTGGTTTCAAACCACTCCCATAGGTTCCTACAAGGGTGGTTCTAACCCCCCCTTTAAAATCCATCTTACTAACCTTTGGGGTGGCCTTAACAAAACCTCCCCAATAGCACCTACGCTAAAATTTTGGAATTTTAATAGCAATTCTGGAATAGATCAAAACTGACGCTAAAAGTGACTTTTGGAGGCGGTTCAAAAACCCCCCTAAAACTCTTTACAAACCTTTGGGGGCGATTGTGAACCCCCCTCATATAAACTTATGGGGGGGTTTAAACCCCCTTCGTTGTAACATACAAGGGCAGTTTTGAACCCCCCTCATAGTGACATATGAAGTCAGTTTAGAACCCCCCTCATAGAAACATACAAAAATGATTTGAAACCCCCCCAATAGCCATAATAGATCATAATAAAATATATTTTATTAAAAATATCAATATTGCAATATCATTAGGGAATGGAGGAATCAAACCTTCATCCATGGGCAATTCACTAGTGAGGAAATATGATATCATGTCCATTCATATTGGGGGTTTGAATACTCCTAAAAACCTAAAAATATATATATTTCCATGTATTAAGGGGTCAAGGGGGGGTTTTAATTTGACAGATTAATATAAATATTGGGGGTCATTTTATTTGGGTGAGATGAGGAATAACCTCCAAATCATGGGATGGATTCATACCTCCAAATCATGGGTGAAATTCATATCCACCTAAAACATAAGGACCCTCCATTTTTATTTAATATTCCTTATGATTGTTAGTTTTGCATAAATATGATAATAGTGTTCCAATGATAATCTTGATGGAAGTCTCTTTGGATTATTGGCCTTGAGAAACCCTCATTTACTAGATTATTTAGGATTAGTTTGAATTGATGTTATATGGTTTTTCATATTTACGTTTAAACCTCTTATTAGGAAATATTTTCTTGGTTTGTTATATCTTACTAATTTCTATACCATCGACTTATTTTAAATAACTTTAGTTGGATCTCTAGGATTTCACCTATAGTCTTGTTGGCATCCTTTTGTAATTTGTATTGATGTGATGTCCAAAAGGTTATTGCTTCCACTTGTTATGAATATATATGCAATATTTCATAGTCTCCATAATTGAGGTTGAATGTTCTAGTGTTAAAATTGAGGCAATCTTGTAACATTATACCTTTTGTTGTTATGCACGAGTTCAGTTTCCAAATTGTGTTTATTTTCTATATAGAAGTCACATTGCAACCTTTAACACTATTAAATATGCTTTAATATGCATTTGGTTCCTCATCAAATCCAAGTTTAAGAGATGTATCTAATCAAGAGTTCTAGAGTTGAACAATTGTATTGTATTTTTTGTAGGTATTCTAGTAAAAGATCTAACTCTTCATATTTTAGGTTAGTGTTTAGGTGAATACTGAGATTCAATGAAACCTTTCTCCATGACACCATGAAAAGTGAGATCAACATTTCTTGGTTCACTAGAACCAAGAAATGTTAGATCAATCTTTCTTGACTAATTATTTATTTCAATTTTTGTATTCTTCTTTAACATTTTGACATTCCCAGTTAGGAATAGTAGTTAGATTGATTTATATTTGGAACATTCATAATTGTAATTTCAGTTCTTATATGGAAGGAATATGTCTTAATAATGTATTGGAATTGATATGAACACAGGTGAAAATATAAATCCTTATTTACATACCCTATGTTTTATCGTTAACATGAAATGGTATCATATATGTTTCTCCATTTATATATCATTATAACTATTTCGTGCTTGAAACTTAACAATGTAGATTGTTTCCTCTCCTATAAAAACAAAATAGATATAACCCAAGAAGTGGTAACTAAATGTTGTTAAATCCCTGATTGAAAGAATACATGTAGAGGAAGTGGAGGAATTCACTGCATCTTGTGAATGACCCAAATCCAAGCTATGCAAATGATCATATGGTGTTATTGGAAAGTAAGAGGATTTTTTATATGTTCATTTGGGTTCAAACAACAATGATGTTCATTTTGATAGGAAGGTAGGACAGTCCATCTACAAAAGGGTTTTAATTTTTAATTTTTATGGAGTTCAATTTATTAAGCTTACAAAAAACATGAGCTCTATATGGCTATAATTGTATTTACACGATATAAAATTGGTAGATTGGAAGGAAGTGGTGTGAAACATCTACAATTCTCATATTTTCTAAGCATTGAATTGAGTATTGGACTATCAGTCCAAATGATCTCTTGACTGGGTTTCCTTTTATGCATTTTGTCTTCCCCATTACTATTTCATTGGGTCTTCCAGTATCCAACACTACAAATTTATCAGTCGCCCTTGAAATCACAGTGGGATCATTATTAACATTATATTGTTGTTTTATTTAGCATCATGTTAGTTTATACTAAGATTTGTTAGAGATCACATTTGTTACAAATTGATAATATGATATATAGGGGATATTAAAAATGTGTTTGTAAAAATGAATACCTACAATATCTAGTGAAACTAGGGGTTTTCTTAATTGGAAAGGTATATTGAGAGGGGGGTTAAAAATACAATTTTAGTAGGAATTTTCCAATATTTAGTGAAACTAGGGATATTCTTTAATATCCTACGAACGACTGTTCTATACAACAAGTTCACTAAGTGAACCTCCCGTTAATTCTTCCAAGTATTTTCTATTTGAGTAGGTTGAAATTACTCATAAGACGTGTAATTCCACCCAGGATTCCCAACACATTCTACAAAGAAATATGAAGGTCATACTCATTAGATGGGGCTTGACCAAGACAAAGAAAAGAATTGAACATGACATGGCTACAACCAAGAAATTTATTGAGGCAGCTAAGAAAAAAATTGTTATTTCCCCACCTTGATGGTACAACTTGGTCTTGTGGGTGAAAGGGTTATCTTCCCTCTATGTTGAATATGACCACCTTTGAGGTTGATAGTATTGAGTCGCGACCTTGTGGGATGCCTTGGACTGATATGTGGCATCTTATAGGATAGAACCTAATGAGAAAAGTTTCCATTGATGACAAGCCATTAATGACAAAGGAGTAATAAAGTTTTATGACATGGAAAGAAGCACATGCCAAGTTTGGGTATTGGAGCCATGGTATGAGAATTAGGACACCAAGTGGTCCAAATGAACCATTATGTGGTCATCTGTGGGTAGAATGTTTATTTGTGGCTTGATAAAGTCATGGAACCATTGGACATGAGATGAGTCCACTTGCACTTGTACTTTATAAGGAAACCACAGATATAGTGACATGGCTCATGTTATATCAATATGATAATGATCATTGAAGCATAGATCTTGGAACCATGTAGTTGGAATATTGTTCTTAAAACCCTTGCACACATGTTAATGAATTCGAATCAGTAAATTTATGAAAAAATGTGTATAAATAGAAGGAAATTCGCCTAATTTCATAATGGAAGAAAAAGTGCTTAAGATCATCTTTGAACTCGAGTGGATAAGAGGACAACCACAGGTTTGATTTATGATTTTTTTTCAAGTGTTTAACCTCTAAAATTTGTGTTTGTCCACTGGAGAAGTAGTAACCACATGAATATTGTGAGGCAGCCACAGTATGAAATCAAGCTCTGATCTCTATGAAAGATAGTCATAGTAAGGAGCATAAGAAGTTTTTTTATGGTGGTAAATAGCTCTCTTAGAACTTGGGTATATAAAAAATAGAGGAAGCCGATTAACACATGACTTAAAGAGAGAAGTTGTGTATAAGTTCAAGTGTGTCAGATCTTTGATTTTTTTAGCCTAATGGATTAAGGAAGCCAAAGTGAAAGTTTAATTTTCATCTTTGATTTCAGGGGTATAGTCACTGAGGAAGCTACCGTATTGATCAACGCCTGCAACAGAGATAGTTAAAGTTTTTTTATTTTTGGGTTTGATTTCAGTGGCTATAGTACATTGAAGGATCCTTGCAACAGATAATTATTGAATCTATTTTCCATTGTGTTAATACAACATCGATGGGTTTATCATTTGTGTGTGTGGATACAAGTAGTATTCGAATGCTATCAAGGTGAAGATATAACCTTTGGAAAAGTTGCTACAGACTTGCAGAAGGTAGACAAGGGTATTGAATGTTTTCCACCTAGTTCAAGTCTACAATCAAGTTACCGGTGTGACAAATCCATGCTGGAAATCATATTGTGAATACGTTGGTGGACATGAGAATACCCTAGATGAATGACATATCTTTGAAGACATGGTCAGATGATGAAGACCTTTAATAGATTGAGTTGATGGCATGGAAAATGACAAGGCGATGACAATAATGAGAAACCAATAGGTTGGTTGTCCTCTACACATAAAGGAAAATATAGGGGGAAACCTACATGCTATTAGGCTATGTTGGTGGCCTCCACAGGTTACCAAAAGGCCCAAAAACACAAAAAAATTAAAATAAACATAAATTAATTAAATTATTTTTGTGTCTGTTTTTGGGTCTTTTGGAAGTGTGTGTTGGATTCCATCATGGCCTACAGGCCTGCAGGAAGCCACAAGGGGCTTCCTACAGGCATGTAGGTAGGCACAGGGGACTGCCTATAGGCCTGTAGGCCATGATGGTAGCCTCCACAATCTTCCAATAGGCAAAAAAACACACAAAAAAACAAAATGAAACAGTCATTTTAAAATTTAAAACACCCAACTAAGTCATACAGTTGTATTCACTATGGTGACTAGTCCAATTCAAGCTAAAACATCAATGTTGGATTCATTATGCAACCAAAGAGAGAGTTACATAAAATATTAATGCATTATATTGTGGGTCCGAGGGAAGAAACAACTAATAAACATCAATTTTAATAAATGGGAAGATAGAGGTTGCTTGAGATAGAAAAATGGTATAGAGAAGACCATTTCTAAAAATATAATATGATGTATGATGTTTGGTTATCATCCTCAAAAGGGGATGGGTTGACCCATCATAGATCCAATGGTTGACGTACTGATTACCAAGGGACCAAAACATCCTAAACTACTAATGTACAAAGGGATGGGTACTTGGCATATTTTAGGAATTTTCAGGTTTTATATGTTTCCCATTCAATGGAAAAGATATGCAATATGCACTACACACACTTGGGAGGGAACACACCATGGGATTGACATACTAACATCAACCCAGGTAAATATTTTCATACGTTCTAACTAGCTATGGAATTCACCCCCTCTATCATAAGCTACAATCTATAACTAGCTATGGAGCGTAAACATGCCAACTATTGGATCAAATGAAAATTTTGAAGGAAAAAGGAGATTAATCAACTATTGTATCCATTCCATTGTATACATTCATATAACCATTAAGCACGAGGAATGATATCATTAGATATGAATTGAACAAACTACTCCTCCTTTAATGCAAAATATTGGCTATCTAATGATTAAGATGAGAGCGGAAGAGATACAGAGTGAGAAATATGGGTTATTCATTGATACTGGCTATCCACTAACTAAGATGAGAGAGGGGAAGATACCATCCAAAGACATACATATACATATACATTCAGTTTTCCATTCATTTTGAAGTAACGGTATCCCATGTTTCTATGTTGGTTATTTGGGTCAAAAACATCCATCCAAAGATGTATATATCTATATATATATATAGATATATATATATATATATGTCATTGCATATGAGAGAGATCACCATTTACATCATCCATCGCAGAGATATATTAGTGTTAGAATGTAATAAACCATCATTTTATTTGTTGGCTGGACTCAACCTTGCCTGAAACGTTCAACAAGGCCATCCAAAGCTCTAAGTCTAGGTGAGTGAACCAAGATGATAATTTATGCAAGGGTTATGAAGAGACAAATTGTGGGTAGTGGGGACTAAAATGAAATGCAACAAATATGCAGCATATCATGAAAGGTAAGTTGATGGTTTGTATGGACCATTGAACTCCTATGGTATGAATTAGACTAGTAAGGACTTGTTCAGACCAATATGTAAGGACTAGTTGAGATCGATTTGGTAACACTATGAATGGGAATAAGAACTGAAACATATGAATGAAACACAAGAATGGGATTGAGGATTGAAGAGAAGATTAGGAAACATACTTTCTTTCCATTGAAATTTTTTAACTTGTTCTGGGATGGAATGGCATTACACTACCTTCACTTCAGCATTTTCAAAAAAACCTACCTACCTACCTACGATTCAGTATTATAACTAATATCATCATGCAAAAGTTAAAAATTCAAAGTAAACCAAGAAACTTACCTTTTGATTTTAACCTACCTACCTAAGCTTAATTATTGTAACCAATATTATTAGGAAAAATCTAAAAATTCACAGTAAATCAAGAAACTTACCTGCGATTTTAACCTACCTACCTAAGCTTCAATATTATCACCAATATTATCAGGAAATAGTTAAAAATTCACAGTAAACCAAGAAACTTACCTACGATTTTAACCTAGCTACATGTGCTTCAGTATTATAACCAATATTATCAAGAAAAAGTTAAAAATTCACAATAAACCAAGAAACTTACCTGTGATTTTGTAAGGGAAGAAGGTGATTTTGACTCTAGAGCTGAAGAATTTGTGGCCCGCCTTGTCAAGAGCCTACAGGTTCTCTCCAATGTTCTTTTATCCATGGTAGCGATGGAAATTAAATACCAAAATTATAAACCCTAAACAATGGTGAATATCCATCACAGTCTCCTCAATGGGTATCGAAGGTGGATAAATGACAAAAAATACCACCCAATTCACACTACTTTCCTCTCATAACCCACCAAACCCTCCTCACATCCAACTAACGCAAAATATTAGGCACCAATGGTCTGCTTGGACAAGTTATTTGGCACCAATGAGCTGGTTGAGTAGTCATCTATGGAATTGTCGGAATTGGAGGATGAAATCTCCGTGGGTTCAGGAAAATCGACCACGAATGCTGTCAAACAGAGGTGGGTCAAGAGCTTCATTCGCATATAGTTTTTTTGTTTTAGAAGTTATATTTTCATATATGTGTTTTATTTTTATTATTATATATCTTATGTTAATTTGTTTTATATTATATTTAGTTTAATAATTATTATAAAAATTGTTTAGTTTTATAAAATAGGATTAATATAAAATATAATTAATTTGTGTTTTATATAAATATAGTATTTGTTTTATTATTATATAATATTTGTTTTAATGGTATTTTTGTTATAGTAGTGTATATAATAAACTTGGATCGAGGACGTTGGAGAAGAGTTGTGCACATCGTGAATCCTGTGGGTGGTGATGTCAGATGCAAAATTTACCTGGCCACCAATGTAGAAAGGAGGTTTAACTTGATAGTGATAAGGAGAGGTCATCACTTCATTATAGGTATCATATTATGCGAAGTCAAGCATGTAAGAGGAGGAATCAAAATATTTACCTGAAATTCTGAGATGGGGCCTCTACCTTTACTGCATATGGGTATGAGAATGGTTCTGGGTTAGCACCGGCCCAGTTTATAATTGAGTCTTCTATTGGTTAAAATATTGTTCTTGGTGCATCCACAGGTTCAATTAATGGATCAACCGCTATGACTTTTAAAGTATCTGAGCCTGGTGAAGCTACATCTATTGGCGCAGCTAGTTTAATGGTCACAGATCATGATAGCTATATTGAAGTTAGAAAAGCACCTCAGTATGGGACTAGGGACTTTCACATTGAAGGATAAAAAACTAGCTATGATGTTTTGGGTATCGATATGGTACTATTGATTTACCTAATTCGTAATTGTAGGAACCTAGTAATTTTCCTTTGGCTCTTAACGATTTTCTTCAATGCTGTAGCAGGGATAAAGATGACCAAGAGAAATTTCGTGTAATTGCTTTGTTGGATCTATGAAGATTGAGGTGCATGTAACCATTACATAAAAAGGGTTTTCCAACACATTATATATCATCTAGGATTTGTGATCCTAATATTATATTTGGAAAGCAATATGAACTAAAGCACATCGTCTGCAATAATCCACAAGCCCTAACACTATCCCCACCTGGGAAAAACACTAGATATTCCTAACCCCACAAATTCCATTTTGAATTCAAAATTGTTAACCTACACATGGTTGAAGATAGAAGGTAGGAAATTTACAAAATTTACTAAATTGTAACACTTCATTGTAACAATTCCAATTTTCCAATATTGTAGGAGTGACACAATTAAAAATGGCTAACATAAATGACTTATTCATATTCTTATAGCTAGTCATTTTTTATGTCGTGACTAAATTGGTCGTTCATGTTAGTCATTTTTAACTCTGTCACTTATTATCTAGTCATATTTGTTGTAACTAAATTAGTTGTTTATAGTTGGGTCACTCAAAATTGCTCATATTTAGTAGTAAATCACATGAAAAAACTGTGGTGACTATATTTTTTAGTCAATTGTTTACTAATTCTTTAGTTTGTACTAGTGAAAACTTGTTTTACATGCTTAACTTGTTCTTCCAAAGTACGACTAAAAATACAAATATCATCGAAGTAGACTATGATGAACTCATCAATAAAAGGCCTAAAAAAATCATCCATCACCCTCATAAATGTTGCAGGTGCATTACAAATACCAAAGGGCATTGCCATCCATTCATATAATCCTTTCTTAGTTTTGAAAGTAGACTTCCATATATCATTGTCATGGATTCGAATTTGATGATAGCCTCTTCACAAATCTAACTTAGTGAAGAAAGTTGCATTCTTGAACTGATCCAAAAGATCATTGATTTGGGGAAGAGGATATCTATTCTTTATTGTGATTTTGTTAAGTTACCTATAATTCACGCACATACGCCATGTGCCATCCTTGTTTGGAACCAAAAAAGTCGGTGAACTACACGAAGAGGAACTTCGACAAATGTCCCCTCTTTCAAGAAATTCCTAAATGTTAAAGTATTGTAAGTTCAGAAGATATTCCAGATGTATTGATTGTATTCCCATCAAAAGATGAGTTTGGTCGTGTAAGAGTCATTGAAACAATCAACTTATACCTCTGGATGTAAGTCGGGTCAATAGTACCCAAGTGTCATTATAATAAAATTTATTTTTGTGTCTTGCTAGACAATTCGACCATGTCAGTTAGATAAGTCATCCCTATTAGGTCCTAGGTCAAGTCAAATTAAGAATATAAATAGGGAGACACTACCCTTTGTTTGTACACACTCACTCAAGCACGTTTTCAAGAGAGAGAAGAACAAGTGTGCAAGAAAGAAGAGAGAAGAACTTGTCTAGGTTTTACACTCCTCTGGTTGAGTTCTATACTGAGGAAATTTTGTGGGGTTTTCTCCCTTTTGGTTTCCTCGGGGAAAAATATTTCTGTTCTTGTGTTTCGGTGCTTTTTATTCTTTCAGTGATCCTACTAGTGAAAAATTGTTTTACGATATCATATAAGCAATTAAGAAAACTTAACATGGTATCAGAGCCACCCTGAAAGGAAACATTGCACAACTAGGGTTTCTAATTCTAAGAAAAACCCTCAACAGATCAACTAGAAAAGAGGGAACACTCAATTATCCCCTGAAGGGCTCATCTTTCTATGGAAACAAAACTAAATTCCAAGAATTTTTAGTTTTGGACCAAACACTGTCAGTGGAAGAAGTTAGGGCTTCAGTTTTCCTGAGATTCCATCATCAATCTCAGAAAAAGCAAGATACAGTCTATCTCACCTTGGGAAGGCATATATTTTCCATCACTTATCCCTAACATTGATCCCAACTAAAAAATTAGGGTTTATGCATTAAACCCTAGGTCATCTAGAAGAAGGACCTCCAGAAGTTGTATTCATCAAGTAAGTTCTTGTAACACCCTGGTTTTGACCCCATGGTATTGAAATTGTAGATGATGTGTATATTGTATTTTAATCATGGTGAGGAGATCAAGGCCAAGGCCCTGCCATTGATTTGGTGTTGTGTATCGGTGATCAAGGTTGATGCCGATGGTTCTAGTGCTGTTCATACAATGCATATTTTGAGATATCCTGTAAATACACAATTTAATAAAATACCACAGCTAGCTATGCACTGCAACATCGAGAGATGGGGTCATAATTTCACAAGGAATAGGGAGGGGAGTTAGTAAAATTCCTAAGAAATAGGGTGAGACCAGATGTCAATGGGGTAACCCATAAACCCTCAGCTACCTTTTTGTCCTCTGTCCTCAATCATTCAATTCTTCCAGAAGATCGGATGAGGCGGTTAATGCCTTGGGAAGAGCAAGGCATGGCAGTCAGTTTCGTGACTGAGCTTTCCTGTAGCCTACAACTTGCAGTCTTGGAAGCCACATTCTTGCTTTTGACGCAAGTAATCAAGTGGATGTGTACTAGTATTTCTTTCCCTTAGTCGCAAGAAGTTTTTGTTGTTGTTGGGGTCGTGGTTGTTCATTATTTCCTATCCCGCAGATGCACTGTGAGATAACAGAGTGTTTCTATGCATTTATGAAAGAATATTTCTTTTTCGAGACCCTGGTTGATGGGTTATAGTGTTATCCTGAACTATAGAGTGCTATGAAACCTTGTTTCTTTGGTTTACAGAGTGGAGCCCTGTGTTGTTGTGTCTCCTTGTTTTTTGTTGTGATGTGCACCCTGGTTTGGGTCTAAACTGTATGCAAGACTTAGGAGTGGAAGAGACATTGAATGGGCTTGATAAACCTAGTACAAAGAGGAACCTCACTAAAAGATAAGAGTGGCTGGTGAATCTTCACTGCATGCCCTAAAGAGCACTAGAAGGGAAGGCATAGCCCGAGGGACTGTGTAGCAGAGAAGGGGATGCTTCCTTGTGTTGGGGCATATGTAATGTGGATTCCAGGCCAGATAGATCTTGTGTAGGTGTCGCTAGCTCTTGGATGAGCCACTAGCTTAGCCATTCTTCCTTTCCACTTCCTTAGCAGCTTGATAAAAGCAAACGTAGATTGTCTTGGACATCCTGATAAACTCAATTGTATATTGGATTGGCTGGGAATATTGATAAACCTAATTGAAAATTGGCTTGGATGAGCATCCTGATAAACCCAACTAGTAGTTGTCTTGGTTGTGTCTTATTATGAATTTAGCCATGTGTGATCCTTAGTTGGACAACCTGGTAAACCCAATTGTGAATACTAGCTTGGATGAGTAGCATGAGAAACCCAACAGTGAGATGGCTTGGCTGTGTATCCTGATAAACCCATATGTTGGCTTGGATGGTCCTTAATGTGAATGTTGGCATGACTATGTGTAGTTTGTGAAACAAAAATATTAGTTGGATTGGTTGAATATCCTGTGAAACCCAGCAGTGAGATGGCTTGGCTGAGTAGTCTGTGAAACCCATCTGTTTGGCTTGTTTTTGTGCAGCTTGATAATCCCAACCGTGTGTTGGATTGGCTGGAGAGTATGATAAACCCAACTGAAGTTTGGTTTGACTGTGTGTGATATGATGTAGTTATGTGTGAGTCTTTTGTTCCCTAGTTCCTTGTGGAAGTCATGCCCAGCTCGGGGGTGGCAGTTGTGTTGAGATATTAATGAACATAACTAGCCTATGGTTGGGTGGAACATTGCAGTGACATATCTAGTTGTGGGACAACTTCATACTCAAGATAATTATTCTCTGTTATGTTATTTCTACAATATATTTGCTTATGAATGTGTGATCATGTTGAATGCTTATGAATGATTGAAGTAGAGTTTATTGTTGTTAAATGTCCCTGCATTTGCATCTTTTTATGCCTTTCATTTTCCACTACATTTTACTTATGATCATGGAGGCTAGAATCCTAGTTACAGGGTTAGAAATGAAGCTACCCTAAGGTAAGATGTGTTTTTTTGCACTACAGGATCCACCCACGGTGTAAGTTTTAAACCCATGAAGAGAAGCAAAGCATATGGATTCTTTTAAGAAAGATATAGATCACAACACATCATTCACACATAAACACAGAGATTTACCCTGGAAACCTTTAACAGGGAAAACCAAAAAACCTTGGAGCCACACCTCCTATTTTCTCTTCATTACATTATGAAATCCTCACAATACAAAATATAGGTATTCCAAAACATCCAAATACCCTAATCCGTTAACTCGGATTAGAAAAAGACTTCAATCCCTTAACCAGGATTAAGCTACATATTTTTAGACAAATTATAAAAATAGACATAAACAACTATAAATATCCATAAAATCTATAAATAGCCAAAAAATTTGCTCGTTGCGCTCGCATCGGAGGTGCTTTTGGGATCACCAAGCTGCATCGCTGACATGCACACCTCCCCTCCATACACACATGCAAATAATATAACATATACCCAACACGCGAAAGGTCAAATTCGAAAGTCAGAAGGAGGAAAAATGGGAAAAAGACAAGGCAGAATGTTGGTTTCTATACCCTAGAATCCGCATGTGGAAGGTGGAATGCAGAAGCGGTAAAAGGGCCAAAATTTCTAAGGTAAAGTGTATATTTCCGTACCCATAGTCTGCCTGCGGAAGGTGAATGGCGGGAGGATAAAATCAGAAATAAGAAAGAGAAATGAGTCCAAGTGTTGGGTTTCCACGATCCGGAGTCCAGCCACAAAATGCAGAAGGCGAAAGGCGGAAAGTGAACATGTAAATGTATCATTTTTTTGGCTTTCCTCACCCTAGAATCTGCCCAAGAAATGCGGATGGTGGAGAGAAAAAGACCAAAGGATAAAGGAAAGCGATGGTTGAGTTTCCAATTCTTGATGTCCGTCCGCAGAAAGGCGGAAGGACGTAGAATGCAGAAGGCGGAATGTGGTCAAAGGATTCCGTCATATTTTCAAGTTTCAATTCCCGCAAGCCACACTATGGAAGGTGGAAGTTGGAAAAGTGAGTTCCAGTGTGGAAATGACTTTCCTGGTTGTAGATTGGATCTGTAACCTGCAGATCGAATGTACAGTGGTTTCTAAGCCTAAGAGTGAATGTTAAAGGATGTTATAAGACCCATGACTGTGATCAAGATAAATAATTAATATTAAAGAGAAATTTGAAATTATTCCGCATATCAGTCAGGTGTATGGGCACCGGGTCATGGACATCGTGGTATCAGTAGAGCAGTCGAAGTCACTTTCCTCCCTTATATGCCGTTGTAGAGGGGAGGGGAGGTGACATTGTGGTATCAGAGATAATGGTTACAACATTGGGCCTAAATGGGACAAGTTAAATAGTTGCAGAGAGAAAGTTGTAGCAAGACAGAGTGCTAAACCGCTAAATTTAACTATCCTAGCCAATGTCTCAGGTAGCGCTTGTTAAAAACCAGACTCTCAAATTGACGGTGAACCGAATTACATAAATATTTTGCACCCAACGACTACTATTAACTCACTTTCTAGTCCATTAGCGAAATGAACTAACAACCATTGGATTTGGATCAACGGTGGAAATCAAATAAATTAAAGTAGATTTCATGGAATATCATGCACATAAATATTTTCTTTGTCCACGCTAGTTATCCCAATGAAATCTCTGTCACCCATTGATCCGCTTGAGGATTAAACTCGCCCGTTGATATTAAATCTCCTTTGTGGCGATTAGTTCCCATTTTTCACAATTCAGTGCCCTTTTATCCTCCTCATTCATTTTTTTTAATGAAATTCACCTTGGCCATAGATCTAGTTCTACCATGATCTCGACCGTCCACACATGTAGTGAAAAGTTGGTAAGTGATTTTTGAATTATCAGATTATGATGCAAATAACAATGGTGTTTATTGACACATTTTGTAGAGTCATCGTACAGTTTGGAAAAGTTGGTTTGTGGCTCGGCCATGAGAACCTATAGCATAGATTATGCACAGGATCCCTATGGGCACGAAGCAGATTCCACGGGGGAAAACATTCGAGTTGGAAATGTCGAAACAAAGTCTAATGGAAGGATATATCAAGAGACTCTGCCATATTTTGTAGCTACCATGAGAATCCTAAGGGTGGAGATGCAAATTTATAGATAAGATAATGAAACAATGATTAAAGCTCAGGAAGAGCATAATCAACTAAATGCATCCATGCTGTAGAGTTTTACATACATCCAAAGGTGGATGAAAGCTAGGCATTGGGAAGTAAATCCGTAAGGAAGTAAGAGCAGTGCCAGAAGAAGAAAGAGGTCTTCTAGTGGATCAACTAACTCTGAAGGAGCCACTAGGGGTTCAAGCTCCTCATCTCACAGGAATAAGAGGAAGAGGCTTTACCAGAATAGTTATGTGATGAATTTAAGAAAGCAAGGCTGCCTACCTTTCATGGTGAAATAAAGACTAGTCAAGAAGCTAAATCTTGGATTCTTGTGATGAAGAAGTATTTGTAAGTCCAATACTATTCAGGAAATATGAAGGAAAGAGTAGCCATCTTCAATCTGAATGGAAGAGAATCTATATTGTGGAAGCACCTCAGGCAAGTGAAGAATATAAATGACATAAAGATTGTGTGAAAGTAGTCCAAGAAGTATATCAAGCAGGAGTACCTCTCTAATAGGTACTATGATTACATGATCAAAGAGTTCCATGATCCAAAACTAGGGTAGTTGACCATGGAATAATATGCAAACAAATTATTGGAGTTGTTGAGGTATGTTAGATACATCAAGGATGATAAAATGAAAATCCAACATTTTTTGAGTGGTTACCTTAGTCCTACAAAGATAGAATTGAGTTTGATGAAACTGTTGGAGACATTTACCATCATACACACTCTTCAGTCAAATTGGCCTAGTTAAACCACTATCCTAAGTTTAATTGACATCAAGGAGCATTAATTACCATCATCCCAGTCACTCCCACGCCTACCTACAGTCAAGGAGGCTAACTTAGCCTTTCCTACAGTCAAGGAGGCTAACTGGAGCACTCCAGGGGTGATCTGGGTGACATTCATGCACCTAATTGCTGACTGGGGGTTACTTTTAGTTCAACCAATCAGTTACAGTCAGTTAAGGCGCCTCCATGCATTAAATATATTATTTAATCATTATTTATTGATTATTTATTATTATTTAATGAACTGGAGTGAACTAGGCGCTTTCACCAACTTCTGATGGTCAGTTCAGCTTCAGTTAACCTCATCAAGGTTTATTGGAGTCATGCAGTACTAGCACTTGATGGTTGGTTGCTATGACATGTGTTTGATCTCCTTCAGTTGAGATTAAGTCATTTATTGCACTCCAACTTCAGTTAGGATTGGTGAGTCAATTAAGTTTTTTTGTCAAGTGGTTAACTGAGTGGTATTGCATGGCAAAGAGTCAGTTAAGCTAGACTCACTCATTGAGTTAAGCCATTGCTATGCATGGAATTGTAATCCTTTATTGTTTATATAATATACAGAGAGGAAACCTATTGGGTATTCCAGTTATTGCTAATTCATGAGTAAATGTTAATAATTCTTTGATGAGATTGAATCTTAGTTCCTAGATCATGTGCAAGAATTAATAGAAACTAGAACTCTAGAAGAGGCTATCAGGAAGGATAAGTATTGCTATGATCAGAACAAAATCAAACCAGATATCCAAAAGGCATGGAAGGACAAGAAGAATGAAAAGTTTGAGCAAAGGAAGAAAGGTTTCAGATCTTCTCACTTCCGAAATAATAAAAGGAAGCCATCACAAGATGTGACTAAGCCAGCCAGAGTGATGTGAGATAGAACAAGAGATTCAAAGGAGATCAGAGAACCACTCTAATGTTGGAGATGTGGAGAAAATAATATGCGTAGGAACTGTCCGCTTGAGAATGGGTATGTAAGGAAAGCTCACAACATCCAAGGATCTGAAACAGTGGGTCAAGTAGTAAGGACCATCCCTATAATTTATGCAACGCTAGAGGACCTCCAGGAAGATCATCAATTAACTGTGGTTGAAGTTGAAGGTAAGATTGTTGAGCAATCTATTTCTATTTTGATTGACCCTAGATCTACTCACAGTTATATAATTCCTAGAATTGTTGAGATTTGTGCTTTTAAGAAGTTAAAGCATAGAAAATCATGGTTAGTTCAGCTATCCACTGGAACAAAGAGAAAGGTAAGTGAAGTGGTAGAGAAAATTCCATTAGTCATGGATGGGTTAGTCACTTGTGCATACTTGAATGTTCTACCACTTGGTTCCTATGATATTTTCATTGGAATGGGCTCATTAGAAGTGCAAAGAGTAAAGCTTGATTGTTACAATAAGAATTTTGAATGCATAGATGAAGAAGGAAACCCAAGGGTTGTAAGAGGCATTCCAAAGGTGATTTCTGTTAGGAATATTTCAGCAATGCAATAGAAGAAGTTATGTAGGAAAGGTTGCAGATTGTATGCATCCCATGTTTTGGAGGCAACAGAGAATGAAACTCCTAGGTTGGAGGACTTTCATGTATTGCAAGAATTCAAGGATGTTTTTCGAAATGAAATTCCAGGACTTCCTCCAAAAAGAGACATTGAATTTACAATTGACCTTGTTCCTGGAGCAACAACAGTGTAAAAGACACCCTACAGGATGAGCACACCATAATTTCAAGAGATGAATATGCAACTGCAAAATTTGTTGGAAAAGAAGTATATCAGGCCAAGTGTGTCCCCTTGGGGAGAAAGAGTTCTATTTGTGAAAAAGAAATATGGGAAAATTAGGTTGTGTATTGATTACATACAGTTGAACAAAGTCACTGTGAAGAATAAATACCCTTTACCTCGAATTGATGACCTTTTTGATCAAATGAGAGGAGCAAAGGTATTTTCCAAGATTGACTTGAGGTCTAGTTACCATTTGGTAAGAATCAAAGATGAATATATTCATAAGACAACATTCAGAACAAGGTATGGACATTATGAGTTTGTAGTGGTACCATTTGGTCTCACAAATGCTCCGGCTACATTTATGTGTCTCATGAATAGTGTTTTTAGCAGGTATCTAGACAAGTTTGTTCTTGTTTTCTTTGATGACATTCTTATTTATTCTAAGAATGAGGAAGAGCATGAAGAAAAATTGAGACTGACATTCAAATTTCTAAGGGAGCATAAGTTGTATGCCATGTTGAGAAAATGTGACTTCTATAAAAATAGAATTCATTATTTGGGTCACATTATCTTAGAGGAAGGAATATCTGTGGACCCTGAGAAGATTGAAGCCATTATGAATTGGCCAACCCCAAGAAATGTGACAGATGTGAGATATTTTATGGGAGTTGTAGGATACTACAAGAGGTTCATTGAAGGAGTCTCCAAGGTTTCACATTCAATCACTTCTTTGCAAAAGATGGGGATAAAGTTTGAATGGACACCTAGATGTGAGGGGAGCTTCCAACGATTGAAGAATCTTCTTACTAGTGCACCCATTCTAAATATTGCAGATCCAAAAAAGGACTTTGTGGTGTGTACTGATGTATGTAATCAAGGGCTTGGAGGAGTTCTTATGCAAGAAAACCACGTGGTATGATATGAGTCAAGAAAGTTGAAGGACCATGAGAAGAACTATGATACTCACGATCTAGAACTTGCAGCCTTAGTACATGCTCTCAATATGTGGTTGCATTACTTAATGGGCATACAATTTGAGCTAAGGATAGACCATTGTGGTATGAAGTATTTTTTTGATCAGCCAACTCTAAATTCTAGGCAAGCTAGATGGATAGAGTTTTTGTGTGAGTTTGATTTTGAAATCAAACACATAAAAGGAAAATAAAATAAAGTGGCTGATGTACTCAGCAGGAAGGTGCATGAAATGCATGTAGCATCTCTTAGTATTTGCCAACCATATTTGAGGCAATAGATTATTAATTATACTACTGAGGATGAAATGTAAGTGCATATCAAGGACAAATTGCAGCAAGAAAGTCTTAAAAAGAAGTATGAGGGATATAAACGGGAAGAAGATGAACTTCTTACTTATGAGAACTGAATTTATATTCCAAATGTAGTAGACTTGAGGAGAATTGTTATGGATGAAATCCATCAAGCTCCATATTCTGGTCACCCAGGATATCAGAAGAGAGTTGCTACAACCATAAAGAAATATTTTTGGCCAGGGATGAAAAAGGACATTCCTGAGTATGTTTCTAAGTGCATGAAATATCAAGAAGTAAAGGTTGAGCATCAACACCCAGCAGGGTTATTGCAGCCTTTTCCAGTTCCAGAATGAAAATGGGAAGTTATTTCCATGGATTTTATTACAAGATTTCCAATGACTTGGAGACAACATGATTCCACCATGGTTGTGGTGTAAAAATTTACAAAGGAATCACATTTTATACCGGTTAAGTCCATGTATAAGATTGATTCCATTGCAAAAATATTCATGAAAGAGATTTTCATATTGCATGGATTTCCTAAGGCAACAATCTCTGACAGGGATCCCAAGTTCACTTCAAAGTTTTGGAAGGGTTTGTTTTCATATTTGGGTACCAAGTTGAACTTTAGCACTGCCTACCATCCTTAGATTGATGGTTAAATCAAGAGAGTGAATCAGGTGTTTGAGGACATGCTTCGCATGCATATGATGGACAAACCATTCAAGTGGGAGGATTATTTACACTTGGTAGAATTTGCATATAATAATGGACAATAAGCATCCTTGGGAATGAGTCCATATGAAGCCTTGTATGGAAGAAGGTGTAGGACACCAGTGACTTGGGATAATCCAGTGAATAAGATTGTGCTTGTTCCAGAATTGCTCAAGGAAATGGATTAAGGGGTTGCAAGGATCAGGCAGAACCTGAAAGCATCCCAAGATAGACAGAAGAGCTATGAAAATAAGCATAGAGTGAACAAAGAGTTATGTGTTGGGGATCATGTTTACCTCAGAGTGAGGCCAAGGAGGAGTTGCTTGAATCTTGGAAGTTGTGCCAAGATGTCACCTAGATTTTCTGGGCCTTTTGAAGTGCTTGAAAGAATAGGGCCAGTTGCATATAGAATTGCATTTCCTGCTAGCACTAGAGCTCATAATGTTTTTCATGCTTCTTTCCTTAAGAAATATGTACATGATCCTAACCATGTGATAAATTGGTATGTGAATAAGGTGGAACCCAAGTGAGAGTTTCGAACCGAACAATTGCACGTCTTCAATAGGAAGGTCACAATGCTCTGAAATCGAGCCATTGGATAGGTAAAGGTGCAAGGGAAGCACTACGATCTAGATGAGGCTACATGGGAGATGGAGAATTCCATGTGATTGGAACATCCAATTTTGTTCAATTTTGTAAAGCACTGAGAACAATGCTAATGAAGGGGGAGGGGAATGTAAAACCCTGATTTTGACCCCATGGTATTGAAATTATACATGATGTATATATTGTATTTTAATCATGGCGAGCAGCTCAAGGCCAAGGAACTTCCATTTATTTGGTGTTTTGTGTATCGGTGATCAAGGTTGATGTCGATGGTTCTCATGCTGGTCATGCAACATATATTTTGAGATATCATGTAAATACACAATTTAATAAAATACCACAACTAGCTATGCAATGCAATGTGAAGAGATGGGGACATGATTTCAGAAGGAATAGGGAGGAGATTTAGTCAAACTCTTGAGCCATAGGGTAAGGCCAGATGTCAATGGGGTAAACCATAAACCCTCAGCTACCTTTTTGTCCTCTTTCGTCAATCATTCAATTCTTCTAGAAAATAGGTTGAGGCAGTTAATTCCTTGGGCAGAGCAAGGCACGAGAGTCGGTTTTGTGAATGAGCTTTCCTGCAGCCTGCAACCTGCAACCTGCAGTATGGCAAGACGCATTCTTTCTTTTGATGCAAGTAAGGATGTGGATGTGTGTCATTCCATCTTTCCCTCAATTTCGAGAAGGTTGCTTTGTTTTTAGGGTAGTGGTTTTTCATTATTTCCTATCCTGCCGATGCAATGCGAGCTAGTAGAGTGTTGCTACATGTTTCTGCAAGTATTTTCCTTTGCTGAGACCTTGGTTGATGTGTTACAGTGTTATCTTGAACTATAGAGTGGTATGAAACCCTGTTTATCTAGGTTACAGAGTGGAGTGCTATGTTTTTGTGTCTCCTTGTCATTTGTTGTGATGTGAACCCTAGTTTGGGTCTGAACAGTATGCAAGACTTAGGAGTGGAAGAGATGCTAAATGAGATTGATAAACCTAGTGTAGAGAGGGAAATCCCTAAAATATAAGAGTGGATGGTGAATATTCATTGTAAACCCTGAAGAGCATTGGAAGGGAAGGCATAGCCCGAGGGACTATGTAGCAGAGAAGGCGATGCTTCCTTGTGTTGGGGTGCATGTAATGTGGATTCCATGCCAGATAGATATTGTGTAGGTGTCCCTAGCTCTTGGATGAGCCACTAGATTATCCATTCTTCATTTCCACTACCTTAGCATCCTGATAAACACAAACATATATTGGCTTGGTTGACATCCTGATAAACCCAATTGTATATTGGCTTGGTTGGACAACTTGATAAACCCAATCGAAAATTGGCTTGGATGAGAAACCTGATAAACAAAACTGGTAGTTGTCTTGGCTATGTCAAGTTGTGCATTTGGTCATGTGTGATCCTTGGTTGGACAACCTGATAAACCCAACTGTGAATGCTGGCTTAGTTGAGTAGCCTGATAAACCCAACAGTGAGATGGATTGGTTGTGTATCCTGATAAACCCATATGTTGGCTTGGTTGGTCCTTAATGTGAATGTTGGCTTGGCTATGTGTAGTCTGTGAAACCCAACTGTTAGTTGGATTGGATGAATAGCCTATGAAAACCAATAGTGAGATGGCTTGGCTGAGTATCCTATGAAACACATTTATTTGGCTTGTTTTTCTGCAGCGTGATAAACCCAACTGTGTGTTGTCTTGGATGGACAGTCTGATAAACCCAACTGAAGGTTGGATTGATTGCGTGTGATATGATATGGCCGTGTGTGAGTCTTATATTCCCTAGTTCCTTGTGGAAGGCACGCCCAGCTCAGGGGTGGAAGTTGTGTTGAGATATTAATGAACACAACTGGCCTATGGTTGATTGGAATGTTGTAGTGACATAGCTAGTTGTGGGACAACTTCATCTTGAAGATAAGTATTCTTTGTTATGTTATTTATGCAATATATTTGCTTATGTTGAATGCTTATGAATGATTGAAGTAGAGTTTATTGTTGTTAAATGTCCCTACATTTACATCTGTTTATGCCTTGCATTTTTCACTGCATGTTACTTATGATCACGGAGGATAGAAGCCTAGGTATAGGGTCAGAAATGTAGCTACCCTAAGGTAAGATGTGTTTTTCAGCACTCCCAAATCCTCCCATGGAATGAGGAAAAATGGAAAAAAGATAAGGAAAAATGTTGGTTTTCGCACCCCGAAATTCGCCCGTGGAAGTCGAAATGCGAAAGAAGAAAAAGTGCCGAAATTTCTAAGGTAAAGTGTATATTTCCACACCCGGAGTCCTACCTTAAAATGCGGAAAGCAGGAGGTGGAAATCAAAAAGTAGAAAGAGAAATGAGGCCAATTGTTGGGTTTCTGTGATCTGGAGTCTGCCTGCGAAATGTGGAAGGCAGAAGGAGAATAACATAAAGTGAACATGTAAATGTATCATTTTTTTGGTTTTCCACACCCTAGAATCCACCCATGAAATGTGGAAACCAGAAAGCAAAAAGCAGAAGGCCAAAAGTTGGAAAGCGGAAGACCGAACGATAAAGAAAAGCGATGGTTGAGTTTTCGATTCTTGAAGTTTTCCCAAGGAAAGGCGGAAGGTAGAATGCAGAAGGCAGAATGTGGTCAAAGGATTCCATCCTATTTTCAAGTTTCAATCCCGCAGGATGCACTACAGAAGGAGGAAGGAAGAAGGATAGAAGATGGAAGTCGAAAAAGTCAGTTCCAGTGTGGAAATGACTTTTTTGGTTGCAAAGTGGATCTGTAAGCTGTGAATGGCTGTACAGTGGTTTCTAATCCTAAGAGGGAATGTTAAAGGATGTTATATGACCCATTTTTGTGTTCAAGAGAAATAATTAATAGTAAAGAGAAATTTTAAATGATTTTGCATATCATTTCGGTATATGGGCACTGGGTCATGGACATCGTGGTATTAATAGAGCAGTTGAAGTCGCGTTCCTCCCTTATATGCCGATGTAGAGGGGAGGGGATGTAACAATACTACTCCTTCTTATTCCATTTTACATTCCCATTCTATTAAGATGACAAAGAATACCAAGCTAGATGAGAATCTTGAAGGTGCTAAAAACTTCAGAGCATGGAAGTATCAGATCATGCTCATTCTAGAATAAAATGATCTAGAAGGATTTATACAGGAGGAAGTTGCAGAACCAGAATAAGCTGAAGCTAAGTACAAATATAAGAAGGATACGATCAAGGCTAAACATTAGAGGAAATTTGATGTCGAAAATGGGCCTCCTAAGGAAAATAATGAAATAATAGTTAAAATAATAAAATAATATTTATTAATTTTGGGGGAAGAAAGAAAAAAGCTACTTTTTTGTTTGTATTTTTGACATATCTCCTAGTGTTTTTACTCAAATTTTGAAAGAGAGTCTCACTTAATGTGAAATTAAATTACCCATCCAACGATTACTCACACTGCATACTTTTGACAGACCCTGCTACTCCAAAAAAAATAAATACCTAAAAAAACATGATAATGACATCATCATCATGTTTTTTCAGGTATTACTAGTTTTTGGGGTAGCGAGGTCCGTCAAAAGTATGCAATGTGAGTAATCATTGGATGTGGAATATAATTCCACATCCAACGAGCCCTTCCACTCGAAATTGGTGTTAGGATATTTAGACACTTAGGAGTTAGTTAAGATCAACTTGTGTAATATATCCGTTAGGTAAAGTGTGTTTCTTTAGTATGCATTTGTAAATATTCTAATCCGACGGTCATGATATGCTCTAGACATAAAGTGATCCGACGGTTCAAATTCTCTTAGATCATATCCACCATTGATCCGTGGCCTAACACCCGATTGGTCCACGATCTCTATTTAAAGAGCATGGAGGGTCCCTGACTAGTTGATCGATTATGAGAAGCTCATGTAACTTTCTTTCTTTTGCATAATAAATTTCTCCAAGTAGCTATTTGGCTGGGGACGTGGATTGTTTCCCTCTTGAGGGTTTTAACCATGTGACAAACATCGGTGTGTTGATCTGTGATCTATTTGTGTGAAGCGATTGCTCAAGGTGTTCGGTCTTTTGGGAGTACCCTGTGTACCCGAACATGGTATCAGAGCATTTATGAAGAGTTGCTTTTGGTTTTGATCAAGATCTAGAACCGATGTTGCCGAAACTTTGAAAGGGTTTCTGGTTATGGATTTTTTGTGCATTTGTGGCCTGTGGGAGCTGTTCCATTGTGTTCAGAGCACCGTTTCCATTCGGAACTAGTTTTCATTTGATCTAGAAACACCCATTTCGGCAAATCTGAAGGTATAATGTTATAGTGACGGTTTTTTCTAAATTTTATTAAATCTCTCATATTTTTTCAGTTTTATTATTAGATCTTTATTGTTTTAGTCTCGAACTATTTCCTTCCCTGGCTACGTATGCTCTTTGCCGTGCACCTTATGTGATCGCGGTGAATCAGAAACAGAAAGAGAAAGTTTTTTTCTTGTCTTGTTGGCTACGTATGTTCTTTGCCGTGCACCTTGTGCGATCACGGCAAATCAGAAACAATGAGAAAACTTGAAAATGTAGACTTTCCGGGTAAGATAACCAAGATCTAACCTCATTGTGTGGAAAAAGTCTTTTTTTGTTTTTGTTTTTGTTTTTTTTTTTTATTTGCAGGGAAAAAAGGCAAGCACAGAGAATGAGAGAGAAGAGTGAAAAGAAAACCCCTTCATCTTTCCATTCTTTTATGTACCTTTTAAACTTAGCTCACTTGGTCCAATGTTGCTTTATTCCTTAATAGGTCTTGAGTTCAAGTCTTATTAAGCTACTTTTTAGTGCATGCAATTTCTATTTTCAAGTTACTTTATTGTAAAAGTGCATCTCACTTAAATAAAATAAAATAAAAAGTGAGTCATTTAAGTCTTTTAATTTATTGCCGCACTATTTAATGTAACATTATTGTAAAAGTGAACATCACTTATTCTACAAAAGTGATTCACTTAAAAGAAACTTTATTGTAAAGTGATTGTCAAAGGTTGATCTTGGGAAGAGGGGGGTTCTTTTTTTAGTTGGTCAAGTTAATATCTGGCACGTCACTATTGGGGACACTTCAACATTTTCTTTGATTAAGCATAACTTCATCATCCAGAATCAGTTTTCAGTGCCGTTTTTTTTAAACTGCATATTTTTTCAAGCTCTTTGCATCTAGACAGCTAGTTTCTATTCTTTTAGTCATTATTTTACAGTATGGCCACCCCTTTTGATATTATACTTATAAGTGCTAACTGCTTCTCATAAAAATCTCGTATGGAGGATGTTCTACGAACTAGGGGACTTTTTAGGATAACCTCAGGGAAAGAAACATAACCTACTAATGATGATAATAAAATTAAATGGGCAAATAGATGTGATGAATCTCATGGATTGATTGGGATGTCAATATCTACTGATTTGCGATTTAACATATCTGGAATTGATGAACCTGATATAGCTTGGGAAAAGTTGGAATCTGTGTTTGGTAAACACAATGAAATTCGGGGTCATCAACTTGAGAATGAGTTCATTTCCTTAAATCCAAATGATTTTTCATGCATTCAAGACTATTTATCTAAGTATAAAACTCTTAGACTCTTACGTGCAGAATGCAAGATTAAGAAAGAAGACAAACAATGTATTTATCATATTCTTTCCAAACTTGGACCTACATACTCTGTTTTTGTATCTACATTCTACTCCATGAAAGGATCCTTGACTACAGCTAGCCATCAAGAGCCTAGTCTTGAATCCTTTTGTGATTCCTTAATTAGAGAGAAATATAAGCTCATTCATCTTGGAATAATTAACAATGCAGTTACATCTAGGAAAGCCTTATTGTCCCAACATAAAGAAAAGTCCAAGCCTCCCAAGAAATAGATTTTTCACAATAATAAGCCAAACAACAAGGGTCCCAAACCCTCTCAGTCAGCTCCTTCTTTAAAAAATAACAAAGGATCCAAGAAAAAAGGAAAGAATACTGAGCGTCATTGCAATTTTTGTGGGAAAGATAATCATGATGAATCTAAGTGTTTTAAGAAGATGGCAGCCTTGGAAGCAGCAATGAAGAAGCACCACATCATCCTAGATTTGTCTTTAGAATCTACCTCTCATGGACATGCACTTTGTGCTTCTAGTTACTCTTATACCGCATCTTCTTCTTCTACTTCAATTGAATGGGTCATTGATTCTAGAGCATCTTATCATATGGCTAAGGATCAAGCCATCTTTTTAACTGTGCATGAATGTAACACCAAACAAATATTTGTTGGTGATGATAGATCTCTAAGTGTTGTAGGATATGGGATAATTCCAGTAGAAAATGGTCATTTTAGTGATGTACTATGTGTTCCAAAAATTTCCTGCAATTTGTTATCAGTCTATCAAATTACTCATTCAGGTGAAGGTAAAACTGTGAAGTTTACACCTCACCAAGTTGTAATCAAGGATTTTAAAAATCCTCAAAATGTCCTTGCTACTAGAACTATTGATGATATTACCAGGTTGTACAAATTTAACAACTTTGGGTCATTACCTTTTCCTTCAGTTTTTGTTGCTCGTAGTGATAACTTGAGCAAACTTTGGCATGAGCAATTTGGTCACTTAAATTATCGTTCATTGCAACAACTATGTAAGGAAAATATGGTGACTGGTCTTCCGATGGTATCTTGCAAGGATGGTGTTTGTTTCGGTTGTGTACTCGAAAAACATCATCGGGACAGTTTTGACAAATGTGCCTCTTGGCATGCCTCGATTCCCTTGGAGCTTGTGCATAGTGACTTGTGTGGCCCTCTTCCATTTGCTTCCTTTTCTGGTTTCAAATATTTCTTAACTTTCATTGATGACTACTCCAGATGCACTTGGGTTTAATTCCTAAAACTTAAGAGTGAAGTATTTAACATGTTCTTGGCCTACAAGGCCCTTGTTGAAAGACAATCTGGTCATCAAATTATTAAGTTAAGATCGTACAATGGAGGAGAATATGTTAACAACAAGTTCACTACTTTTTGCACTAAAAAATGATTTCAACAGCAACACACTATTCCATATACACCATAACAAAATGGTGTAGCTGAATGGAAGAACCGCACTTTAAAAGAAATGGCTAATTGTATGATCAAATCTAAGGGACTAAGTCTTCAATATTGGGCTGAGGCCATAAATTGTGCAAATTACATAGTTAATCACACACCCACTAAAGTTTTACAAGGTATAACACTGGAAGAATCATTGAGTAAAATTAAACCAGATGTAAGTCACTTTCGTTTGTTTGGTTGTGAAGCATGGGCTCACATTTCGGATGAAAAATGGAAAGCATTGCAGCCTAAAAGTGAAAAGTGCATATTTGTTGGATATTCTGAAGATGTAAAAGGTTATAGACTTCTTCAACCCCATTCACATGATATAATCATTAGAAGAGATGTTAAATTTGATGAAAATATCTTGGACTACGAGCCTAAATTGGCGAGTGTGCCATCTTTGGCTTGCGAGCCTGATTCGACGATTGTGAATTCTTCTTCTTCTTCCAAATTCCTTAATAGGTTTCCAACTCCAGTTTCTGATGATGACAGTGAGGATGAAAATCCACCTCTTCCTACTCATGTTCCTCCCATTGCACCAACACCAATGCTTCCTCGATGGGTCCGTTCAACATGTGAAGTAGTTGGTGATCTTGCCGGTGATCCTAGAGATCAACGTCAAACACGTTCTCAGTTTCAGTGAGCCTCTTCTCTTTTGGCTCAAGTTTCCAAGAATCATGATCTAGAAACTTTTGCAGAAGCTTCAGAAAATCTAGATTGAGATGCAGCTATGGATGAAGAATATCGTTCCTTAATGGCGAATGATACTTGAGATCTTGTTCCTCTTCCAAAAGGAAGAAAACTTGTTAGATGTAAATGGGTCTACAGAACTAAGTATGCATCAGATGGAAGTGTTGAAATACTTAAGGAAAGATTAGTTGCCAAAGTTTTTTCCCAATTTGAAGGGATTGACTACAATGAAACCTTTTCTCCTGTCACAAAAATGAATTCCATCAGCCTTGTTCTTTCCCTTGCAGCCTTACATAATTGGGAAGTCCATCAAATGGATGTTAAGGCTGCCTTTTTACATGGTGATTTACAGGAGGAAATTTACATGGAACAACCTCCTGGATATGTTCAGGATAACTCTAGCCTTGTCTCTCTCCTTAAGAAATCCTTATATGGCCTTAAGAAATCTCCTATAGCTTGGTATGCCAAAATGGATAGCTTTCTCCTTGAGGTTGGTTTTTCTAGATGCCATTCTAAACCCAATGTCTATACCAAGAAAGTAGGAAACCATCTCATCATACTTGTTCTTTATGTTGATGATCTTATCCTTACTGGTAGTGACCCTAAACTTATAACCCATGTGAAATCCAGTCTTAAGCAAAATTTTGAAATGTCAGACTTAGGACATTTGCATTATTTTCTTGGTCTCCAAGTCTTGCAAACCAAATAAGGAATCTTTCTTTTCCAGTCTAAGTATGCTTGTGACCTTCTTCGTCACTTCCACATGGAAGATTGTAAACCAGCCCCTTCTCCCTTCCAGTCTGGAGTCAAACTTTCTAAAAGTTGTACTTCCCCTGAAGTAGATGCCACCTTGTATTGTCAGCTTGTTGGTAGTCTTTTATACTTGAATCATTCTCGTCCTGACCTTTCCTTTGCCATTGGTCGTGTTTCCCGTTATATGCAAACTCCTAGTGAAAGTCACTGGAAAGTAGCAAAAAGAATACTTCGATATATTCGAGGTACAATTCAGTTTGGGATTCATTACAATATAGGGGGGAAACCTTTGTTGGTTGGTTTCACTGATTCAGATTGGTCCAACGATCTTGATGATCGAAATTCTACTGCATGTTATGTTTTCAGTCTAGGATTTGGACTTGTCACTTGGGCTTGTAAGAAACAACAAGCTCTTGCCCTTTCTTCAGTAGAGCCGTAGTTAATGCCAGTCAGGAAAATTTATGGCTTCGACAGATCCTTTCAAAGTTTAGATTCGAGCAGCAGCAACCTACTCCACTTTGGTGCGACAATCAAAGTGCCATAAAGCTTTCCAAAGATCCAGTTCTACATCAACGCAGCAAACACATTGAGCTACACATGCTCTTCATTATAAATCTTATTCATGATCGTGTTCTTGAAATGCTTTATTTCCCTACAGATGATCAAGTTGCAGACATCTTCACCAAGTCTCTTATAGAAGTGAAGTTTTCTAAACTTCAATCTATGTTAGGAGTTCAAGAATGTTTCCTTAAGGGGGGATAGGCTCTAATGCCTCCTTCCTTATCGTAATAGTGTCACTTTTGTAAATCCTTCAATCCTATCCCAAGTTGTTCTTAAGGGGGGATGTTAGGATATTTAGACACTTAGGAGTTAGTTAAGATCAACTTGTGTAATATATCCGTTAGGTAAAGTGTGTTTCTTTAGTATGCATTAGTATGCATTTGTAAATAATCTAATCCAATGGTCATGATATGATCTAGGCATAAAGTGACCTAATGATTCAACTTCTCTTAGATCATACCTACCATTGATCCGTGGCTTAACACCTGATTGGTCCATGATCTCTATTTAAAGAGAATGGAGGGTCCTTGGCTAGTTGATCGATTATGAGAAGCTCATGTAACTTTCTTTCTTTTGCATAATAAATTGCTCCAAGTAGCTATTTGGCTGGGGCCATGGACTGTTTCCCTCTCGAGGGTTTTAACCACGTGACAAACATTGGTGTGCTGATCTGTGATCTATTTGTGTGAAGCGGTTGATCAAGGTGTTCAGTAGTTTTATATGATAAATATGTCAATTCAACCATTATGGTTGACTCATTTTATTGAAATTCTATTGGTTCTTGAATTCCAGGTCACAAGAATTTATTGTTGGAATGTTTTCTTATAAGGCCCATTTTAGACCCCAAATTTTCTATAATGAGGATCATAGTTGACTCCATCAATGATAACTTGATCTCTCAAGTATCATCAAGGGAGACACCAAAATAAATGTTTGATGCTCTTTCCAGCCTATTTGAGGGAAGACACATCAATAGAAAGATGACCTTGAGGAATCACCTCAAAAGTGTAAGGGCACCAAAGTTAGAGACCATGCAATATTATTTTACAAGAGTAGCTCAAATCAAGTAATGATTGGAGGCTATTGGTGACATGGCTGAAGAAGCAGAAGTTGTAATGACCACCTTGAATGGCATTCCAAGAGATTGGGAATCCTTTATCTGAGAAATCTGTTCAAGAAGGAAACTAACCAAGGTTCTACATTTATGGGAAGAATGTGTTCAAGAAGAAAACATAATAGCATATAGAAAAGAAAAGCGAAATGAAAATGAGGATCAAGCCTTGATAGTCCATACCAAAGGCAAGAACAAGAGAAAGAGTTATGACCATCCTCCTAGAAATACTCAAGTGTTTAAAAATTCCAAGAAATACTTCTCAAATTTTGAATGCTTCACTTGTCATAAGATGGGACACATTTCTATAAACTATCCCATGAAAGGTAAAGAATTCAAAAATATGAAAAGATTTCAGGCCCATGCTACTGAAGAAAATGATCAAGAAGATGAGGAAAAAAATAAGAAGGATGAAGACTCCAGTGAAGAATATGTCTTGATCTCTGCACTCATAGGCTCAGTCTCACCAGGAAATGACACCTGGATAGTAGATAGTGGTTCCTCCAAGCACATGATAGGTTATAGGGACTCACTCTCATGTCTTGTACAATAGGATTCCCCACACAAAGTAATGCTTGGATATGATTCCAAATACTCCATCAAAGGAATGGGAGAATCATCCTATAAGTTGGACTCTGGAAAGTCCATGAAGATGAAGGATGTCATGTATGTCATAGGACTAAAGAAGAACCTTATTTCTATCTCAGCCTTAGATAATAAAGTCTTCAGAGTTGCTTTTGTGGATGGAGAAGCTCTCATGTGGACAAAAGGAAAAACCATAGCTGATGAAATAGTAATTAGACTTAAAGAAGGAGGACTCTACAGATTAAAGGGACATGTACATTTGACATTAATGAGTAGTACCATAATCCCATGTTAGCTATGACACATAAGGCTTGCTCATATACACTACAAAGCATTGCCAATTGTGAGCAAGGTTGTGACTGGTTTACCAGAGATTCAGATAAATCATGAAGGAGTGTGAAAAGGATGTGCACAAGGAAAGAATACTAAAAAACCTTATCCAAACGATGACAACAAAGAAACAGGGATCGTGGGAAAGCGGTGCCCTGGGTAAAATGGGAAAAAGAGAAGATTCTCGAGGCTTCTAGATCATGAGCCTCGTGTCCTCCCTTATCCCTATTATTGTGGGTTAGTTGAGCTTGTGATCCCTCATACTAGGATCTTAGAGGCCAGCTCATCCACAAATCTCTCAACCATCCCTATCCATTGAGCCTTATAAATACAAGTTCATGTCCATGGTTGAGGAGAGAACTCTTAAGGTATTGTTATGCTATTGTTTTGATTACCTGGCTCAAGCCATTAGAGAGCATAGAGATCAAAAGTTGGAGCTTATGGGGATGAGAGTGTTTGGTTTCATGGAGATGCATGTCAACACTAAGGCTTAACTGGTTGTAAACTTCTCCATTTTATCTTAATGCAAAGTTGATTTCCGTCCCACATTACTGTTGTTGTTTGATTTCACATATATGTTGTTAGATAAAGATTCCTTAGTCACTAACATGGATCAGTAGATTATATTCTGGCAGCTTTGATGTGTTTGCATGTTTAATCTGATTGCAGGTACACAGGGTTACTATCGAAGCATCACATTCCAGGTATCTACGACGTCCAGGGTGGGTCTTCAACCTTTGTCATTCATTTGTTATGGATCTGAACCATTCAGACCAATGGAACACTTTATTGTCTGCAGAAGGTGAAATATTCCAGCTAACAAATCTAGCAACTCTACTGGGGAATAGATATATGTATCAGTTATTCTGATCTTCCTCAGTTCTTCAACTCTTGTCCGAATCCAGGCTCCTTCCCCAACTCTCTTCAGTCAGATCTGTTATCTAAATTAGTTAATTTGGGTTTGAAACTTCTAGATATGTTCAGATCTAAATCATTTCAACATTTTTTGCTCTGTCTCTATACTCAATCTATCAGCCTTTACCTTGATCTGGTCTTTTTCTGACTTGATCTATCGTTCTCTTTGTGTTTTGGATTTTTACAGGGAACCGCACCTGTGCAGTGGATGAGGAGCAGTGCCACCACCTGAATAGAGTGAGCAGTACGTGGTGCCACCACCTGTATCCCATTGGCAAGAAGCATTGCTGGGATAGAACCACTCTGTCAACACCAGAGAAGCACAGTGCCAGGTAGGCATCATTCCAAGACCTTCTTTTCCTCATTTTTTGTAAAAATTTGAGTTGTTTTGCTTTAAGTCCTACACTGTCAGGCTTGTGTGATAGAATCTGATGCTTGTGGCTTGAAATTTTATGTTTTAAGATTGGTTTGATTGGGAAATTCAAAATCTAGATTAGGTTTTTTTATTGTTCATTTGCTTCTGTGCTTGTTGGTTGTGTTTGTGAAAGGATTTCTTGTTTTTGAAAATATTAGGGTGTTAGTTAGATCTCTTTTCATTTCTGTTGAATAGACTAAAAGAAGAACATTTAATTAGCATCTTAGTTTCTTGTTTGCATAGAGAACTTCTTTTTCCTTCCTTTAAAAAAGAAATTTTTTGACTGAGATTAGGTTATCATCATTGAGCGTTGGACATTGGATCTCTGATTGGATTCACAATATTTCAAGCTCTTCATGTTCTTTTGTCTCTTATGCATTTAGAACTATCTCAATCAAAATAAAAAATATGGTAGTTTTAAGTTAGATTTGCCTATGTTTTAAGAGAAAATTGAAAAAATAGAGTGCATTTGCATGTAGTGTGCTTCTTGTTTTTCTTTTAGGAAAAGAGATTCTCCCCCTTTTTATTGCTTTCAGAAAAGAGAAATCAGTTTGGAAAGTGTTGCTTGTCTTCAATTTTGTGTTTAAGACTGTTGATTGGAAGTATTTTTGGTTTTGAAACAAAAGAAAATACTCTCTTTCCCTCCCATAAGTAGGCATACTGAACAGTAAAGTGAAATATTTTTGCATATGCATATTGCATGGTTTTACTTTTCTGTCAAAACATCATGCATTCACCTAACCATCCACTTTAAAATCAATGGTATTTATAGGTTAAAATTTATGTAGCAATTGGAGTGATAGGTTATAGACCTGTTCGGGCGTTGTTAAGCATAGGAGCTGTCATTATTTGTCTGCATTACATTCCGGGACTCGCGCGGTTCTTCCACGTGCCATCGGTATATCGAATGGCCTTTCACATACCCTTGAGGTATATAGAAAGGTACTTCACCTACTTAATTGTATATCAGAAGGCCCCTTGTGTATGGTTATGCATTAGACAACACTAATACCGATTTGAGCTCCCGCGTACCTTGAGTATATTGGGAGACCCCACTAGGATACCCTATCCATCTAAGAAAATCCCTTTGGCCTTCTTGCTTGGAGCCATACACCGAAAACAACATTCAGGGAGATTACTACGCACATACCCTCGAGGTATATCGCGAGTGGCACCTTCTTGACAATCCTGGTGAGAGACCTGACTTTTTGAACTCCTCCTATCATTTTAAGTGTGCTTGTTTTGACCTATAGCTTATGTAGGGAAAAATTTTGGTGCATTTTCTGTTAATGTAATTGTAACTTCGGAATGTATTCACTTGTATTTCTTATCTATTGTAACCGGTGTTTATTCTGAGATGTTATCATGTCATGTCATGCCCCAATGTTCCGATCGGGAAGATCTATAATGTAAACAAGTCATGTCAAGTCATTGTGCGTAACCCTCCTATTGTGTAAGGGTTAAAGTCCCCGCAGTTCAGGGGCACTAGGGTTATTAGACTCTCTTAGAGAGGTCGACCCTAGTAGGGTTTTAGTCATGCCGAGATTAGTATAAATAGAGAGCTGGACTCTCTATTTTGTACACATCACAAACACACTCAAGTGTAGCACATAGTTGAGGAATGAGAAGACACTAGGGCTAGACAAGAAGAAGGTTACTGCTGTCGGGAGATCATCTTACTGTTTTGGGGTTTTACCTTTTGTGTTGATTCTATCTCTGAGGAAGTTGTAGGATTTTCTCCATTTATGGTTTCTCCAAGGAAAAACACTGTGTTCATTGTCTCTTATGTTTGATTGTTGTACTTGTTGTTCTCTCAGTTAAATATCCTAACATAATGCTAGCTTGAATGTTGAAAAACTAACATGGTATCAGAGCTGACCTGAGAAGAAGACACTATGCAGCTGTGGGAACTAGGGATTCCTACTTTATGGATCTCTCTCCACAGATTTTTAGCAAAAGTAAGGTGGAATAACTCTCCTCCTTAGGGTGCATCTTTCTGTCGAAGCAGAATCCAATTCTGAGGTTTTTCAGTTTTGGACCAGACACTACTGCCGAAAATTAGGGCTTTTCACAGAAGCGGAATTTTTCAGTGAGCCCAGGCCTGGATTGATCTCCTCCACAAAATCGAAGTTAGGGATCAATTTCAAAGCATTCAGTTGGACAGAACTTCAGAAAAGAAAAACCCTAATTTTCTCTTGAACCAGCTCTGCAGGATTTCAGCTCAAAATTCAGATCTGACATCTTGACATGGTAAGATCTAAAATATTTTGTATTTCCACTTGAGGTTCTCAGTTAAGATGTCTCATCATACCAAGCTTGATGAAAAGCTTGAGGGAGCTGATAACTTCCGAGCCTGGAAGTATAGGATCTCCCTAGTCCTTGAAGAGAATGAGTTAGACTCCTACATCCATGAGTAGGTTCCAGTTCTAGAGGGAGATGAGGCTAAGGACTTGCATAAGAAGAAGTTGGTTATGGCAAAGAGAATCATTGCTGATTCTATCAAGGATCATCTCATACCAAATGTGTCCTCCCTAAAGACACCTAAAGCTATGTTTGATTCCCTAACCAAATTGTTTGAAGGGAAGAACGTAAACCAGAAGATGACTCTGAGAAATCGACTAAAGAATGTGAAGATTCATAATCCAGAAACAATCCAGTATTACTTCACAATAGTTTCCAGATCAAGGAACAACTAGAAGCCGTAGATGAAGAAGTGGAAAATGCAGAGATTGTGATGACTACCTTGAATGGCCTTCCTAGCTCATGGGACTCTTTCATCCAAGGGATCTGTGCCAGAAAGAAGTTAGTCAAGTTCAGCAGACTATGAGAAGAGTGCTCTCAAGAAGAAGCTCAGATAGCAGCTCGAGAAGAAAAGATTGGAAGTGGAGATCAAGCTCTCACGGTACACTCCAAGTCAACCAAAAGAAGATCTCATCACTCCATAGGTAAGCACTCTCACAAAGATAACACCAGAAAAGATTTGTCTAGGACCATATGTTATACATGTGATGAAGCAGGACATTATGCAAGAAATTGTCCTAAGAAACAAAAACTAACAAAAAGGAGCAACAAAAGAAGACATCATGCTCATGCTGCAGAGGATGATGAACCATGCAAGAAAAGAACTAGATATGAAAGTGAAGATTCTTTAAGCGAGGATGAATATGTTTTGATTTCCACTCTCATAGGAAACATTACTCATGGAAGAAATGATTGGCTCATAGATAGCGGGGCTTCCAAACATATGACAGGATTCAAGGAATCCTTTGTGAGACTGTCAGAACATGAATCACCTCACAAGGTGAAGCTAGGAGATGACTACCAATATCCAATAAAAGGTAGTGGGGAATCTTCCTATAAGATAGACTCTGGAAAGTCTCTAACAATGAAGGAAGTATTGTTTGTGCCAGGAATCAAGAAGAACCTCCTCTGTATTAGATGCAAAAGGAATGTGGGTTGCATTCATAGATGGTCAAGTCATCATGTGGCCAAAAGGAAAGACTATCGATGATGCGGTGGTGATTGGAGAACAAGAAGGAGGATTGTACAAATTAAAGGGCCATCCAGAACAAGCCTTGGTCCGTGACACAGTAGATCCAAGTGAACTTTGGCATAGAAGGCTTGCACATGTGCATTACAGAGCACTACCACTTGCAAGCAAAGGTGTTGAAGGTCTTCCAAAAATCCAAGCAAAACATGATGGGGTCTACAAAGGATGTGCGAAAGGAAAGAATACAAAGAAGACATTTCCAAGCAGCGAAAGCAAAGCAAAAGGAATCTTGGAAATCATCCACTCCGATGTATTCAGTCCTATGTCATCAAAATCACTAAGTGGGTATGCATATTATGTTTATTTTATTGATGACATTTCTAGGAAGACATGGGTTTACTTCATGAAGAACAAAGACGAAGTATTCAGCAAGTTCAAGGAAGAGAACCACACTGAAAAGAAGATCAATACCATTCAATAAGATAATGGCAAAGAATTCACTTCAAATGAATTCAAAGAGCTATGCAAAGAATCAGGGATTAAGAGGGAGTTGTCTGGTCCTTATAATCCACAACAGAATGGGATTGCAGAGAGGAAGAATAGAACTATCATGGAAGCTGCAAGCGAAATGCTTCATGATCAAGACCTTCCTATGCATCTTTGGGCGGAAGCTTCCAGAACAACGGTGTGTGTACATAACCGTACTCCACATAGAGTACTCAAGAACAAGACTCCTGAAGAAGTCTTTTCCGACAAGAAACCAGAAGTCAGCCATCTCAGAATATTCAGTTGTCCTGTGTACATACACATTCCAAAAGAGAAGAGAACAAAATTAGATCCTTTAGGAAAGAAGGGTTATTTATGAGATACTCTGAAATATTGAAGGCTTACAGAATATATTTTCCAGGAGACAAGAAGATTGACATCAGTAGGGATGTGAAATTTGATGAAGACACAACTTACAACAAATCCAGAAAGAGACCTGCTGAAGAACCTGAAGAAGCAGAAGCACCCAGAATTCATGATACAACCATGAATGAAGAAACTCAAGAAGAAGATCGAGAATTTGAAGAACCACAAAGACCTGTAGATCCACCTCTGGAGAAGAATCCTCATAAGAGGAAACCTACTTGGGTACGACAAGTTATCCAAGGTGCGGAAAGATATGGGGCTCCAGAAGAAAATCATAGAGAAAGAAAGAGGACCATATCCTACTTTGGGTATGTAGCATTACTATGTGATTTCATTGATAAAGAACCTTCCAGTTATAAAGAAGCAGCAGAACGGAAAGAATGGAAGGATGCTATGATCGAAGAATACCAATTGATCATGAAGAATGATGTTTGGGATGTTGTCCCAAGACCAGACGAGAAGTCAGTTGTAACTTCCAAATGGATCTACAAGATCAAACACGCTGTAGACAATAGCATTGAAAAGTATAAGGAAAGATTTGTAGCTTGAGGTTTCTCTCAGAAAGAAGGAATAGATTATGAAGAAACCTTTGCACCTGTAGCCAGATACACTTCCATCATATCAGTACTTTCTTTGGCTGCAGTGATGAAATGGAAGATACACTAGATTGATGTCAATACTTCTTTTTTGAATGGTGTAGTGGAAGAGGAAGTGTATGTAGAACATCCACTCGGTTTTGAGATACATGACAGGGAGTCTCATGTGTTCAGATTGAAGAAAGCCCCGTATAGTTTGACATAGGCACCCAGGACATGGTATGGTAGAATTGACAACTTTCTATCCAGTTTGGGATTTACCAAGAGTAAAGCAGATTCCAGCCTTTACTACAAGGTTGAAGATGGAAACCTAGTGATGCTTCTACTGTATGTAGATGATCTATTTGTGACAGGTATGGATGGGTTGATTGCTGATACGCGGAGAAATCTTGCTGCCGAGTTCGAAATCAAGGACTTGGGTATGATGCATTATTTTCTAGGCATGGAGGTGTGGCAGAGTGCAAATGGAATATTCCTTGGACAAGGGAAGTATGTAGTAGAGATCCTAAAGAGGTTTGGGAAGATGGACTGCAAAGTCATGGCCACACCTATTGCATCGAACATGAAGCTATTGAGCGATGCTTCATCAGAGTCGATTGATGCTACGATGTATCGTTAGATGATTGGGTCCTTCATGTACCTGATGAACATGAGACCAAAAATTTGCTTTGCTGTGAACACCTTGAGCCAGTTCTTGACAGATCCGAGAAATGTTCACTTAATTGCTATAAAGCATATTCTGAGGTACTTGAGGGGTATAGTTGATTATGGGCTCAAGTACGATGCGAATTGGAAGATTAACCTTGAGGGTTATGTTGATTCAGATTGGGTAGGAAATGCCATCGATAGGAAGAGCACTTCAAGGTGTTGCTTCAGTACGGGATCAGGTGTGATCTCCTGGTTTAGAAGGAAGCAATCCTGTGTGGCACTGAGTAAAGTTGAAGCAGAGTATGTCACAACTTGTTCAACTAGTTGTGAGGTAGTATGGTTGAGAAAGCTACTATCTGATTTATTTGATCCAGTTGGATGCTACTTGTATACATTGTGACAACCAGAGTTGTGTGAAGTTGTCAGAGAATCCAGTGTTCCATGACAAGTCGAAGAATATCGAGATCAAGTATCACTATATCGGGGATATGGTGCAGAGGGGAGTAGTGAAGCTCCAGTATGTTGCGACGGATGATCAGATAGCTGATGTGTTGACGAATCCATTGGACAGAGTGAAGTTTGAGTACTTTAGGGAGAATCTTGGTGTTCTCCAGATCAAGGTCCCTTCCAAGGGGAAGTGACGAGTTCGGAAGCCATTCTGACGAGCAGGTCATATGTAAGGGATGATCCATTCTATCATGGTGAGAGGATTTGGTTCCTTCCATGTCATATATGAGTGCTGAACGCCATTCTGGGAATGGAGGTACCTGGTCAGTTACCAGGAACACTCAGTCTGGGACTAAGAGAGCCATTCTGACAAGCAGGTCAGATGTAAGGGCTGAGCCATTCTGTCATGGCTAAAGGATTAGGTTCCTCCCATGTAAAATATGAGTGCTGGCCATTTTGATGAGTGGGTCAGATGTAAGGGAAACTGCCACTCTCCGGGAGAGTGGAGACACCTGGTCTGTTACTAGGTAGCTCAGTCTAGGACTGGGGGGCATTCTGGAGAGGGTGTAGGATTTGGTTCCTACCAGGTCAGATGTGAGTGCAGGCCATTCTAGCGAGGGTGTAGGATTTGGTTCCTACTAGGTTAGATATAAGGGAAACTGCCATTCTCTGGGAGAATGGAGGCACCTGTTCTGTTACCAGGTAGCTCAATCTGGGACTGGGGGCCATTCTGGTGAGGGTGTAGGGTTTGGTTCCTACCAAGTCAGATGTGATTGCATGCCTTTTTGACAAGGGTGTAGGATTTGGTTCCTACCAGGTCAGATGTAAGTGCTGAAGCCTTTTCATAGATGATAGTGATGTCCTATCATGCTGGTGAATGTGAGTGCTGGGCCTTTCTGATGTGATTGTAGGCTCCTACATGATCATATGTGAGTTTTGGGCGTGCCTTTCTAATGAGTAGGTCAGATGTAAGTGCTGGGAGGGCCATTCTGACGAGTAGGTCAAATATAAGCGCTGAAGAAGACCTACATGATGGCTAGGCCTACAACCAGCATGAAAGAAGGATGGCTCTGTAGAACTTCTTGTGATGAGAATAATCATGAGATAACACATATGATGATGACCAAAGGAGATCCAGATCCAGTTATGATGACTCCGAGAGATCCAGATCGAGTGATGATCCAAATCCAGCAGTGATGATCCAGATCGAGTGATGATCCAAATCCAGCAGTGATGATCCAGATCGAGTGATGATCCAGATCCAGTGATGATGTCCAATGATGATCCAGATCGAGCGATGATCTAGATCCAATGATGATGATCCAGATCGAGTGATGATCCAGATCCAGAAATGAAGATGGAATGACGATAAAGATGACTTGAAGACAAATATGACTTGGAGATGCATATGATGAGAAGATCCATAGAAGAAGACCAGTGATGAAAATTGTGTCGAGAGAATACCTTCCTATTTAAGAGGGAGTGTTAATGTAACTATAACTTTAGAATTTATTCACTTGTATTTCTTATCTATTGTAACCTGATGTTTATTCCGAGATGTTATCATGTCATGTCATGCCCCGATGTTCCGATCGGGAAGATATATAATGTAAACAATTCATGTCAAGTCATTGTGGGTAACCCTCCTATTGTCTAAGGGTTAAAGTCCCCACAGTTCCAGGGCACTAGGGTTATTAGACTCTCCTAGAGAGGTCGGCCCTAGTAGGGTTTTAGTCATGCCGGGATTAGTATAAATAGAGAGTTGGACTCTCTATTTAGTACACATCACAAACACACTCAAGTGTAGTGCATAGTTGAGGAAGGAGAAGACACTGGGGCTAGACAAGAAGGTTACTGCTGTCGGGAGATCATCTTATTGTTTTGGGGTTTTACCTTTTGTGTTGATTCTATCTCTGAGGAAGTTGCGGGGTTTTCTCCATTTATGGTTTCCCCAAGGAAAAACACTGTGTTCATTGTCTCTTGTGTTTGATTGTGGTACTTGTTGTTCTCTCAGTTAAAGATCCTAACATAATGCTAGCTTGAATGTTGAAAAACTAACATTTTCTAGATTTTCAGACCCTAAGTTAGATAGAAACTGTACAAACTGGATGAGTTAAAACAATCCAGAAGAGTATGGGGCTTGCCACCCGATTTTATTCCAGGTTCAGGAGAAAATCCAATGGAAGCTATTGACCAAGGAGCTGCTAGCACCTCCCAAGTGGGAAATAATGTGGTTGCAGAAAGTGGAGGAGCATATTCTTCACACTCGCCTCCCTTGGTCCAACAACCTTCTCGGGGAAATACCTCATTCCATTCTCCCATGGAAGGTCATGTTGATGATACTACCCATCTGGATTTTGGTCCCAATGCTCCATTTTGGGATACCCCTATAGGACAGGCCATTGCCTCATTTGGCACCCGTTTAAACTCTTCTGAAGATGAAGAAGAACATAGGAAATACCGTGCTACCATTCTCTATGCATAGGAGATTTACAAGAAGATAGACGACCTATTAGGCCCGACACCATCACGTTCCACATATGTTCCTGTGGGATATCGTTCACTGGCCAATTCTATGAGACCCATTGAACCGATTATAGATCATCCAATAACACCCCACAACCTAGGTCAAAATACCACCTCCACCGCCTCCCATATTATGTCTGTTCCTAATCTTCCCAGGACTTCTACACCTGAGGCTCAACCTTCAATTCTTGTTTTGTCTATATCTTCTAGTGCCGGGGGAAAACCCCCGACACGACCTACATTATCTGACATTGGAATTTTACCTAGTCAAGGACAGACCTCTAATATAGAACCATCTATAGTTTATGTCCCTCCCACCCATACTAATGTGGTTATTCCCCCATCTAGTTCAGGTTAGCCCTCGGGGGGACAACCTGTAACCATTCAATCTTCTGGAGGTTATGGTTATCACATACCTGTAGGTAATATTAATCATCCACCCAATCCTATAGGGATGCCTTATTGTGGAATTCCATACTCTAGTAACACTTTTATGCCATGGGGGCAAACCAACTGGTCTTACATGCTAGCTATGAGGGGGATACCTGTACATACTGTGGGAGGTGCCGGAGGACCCCCTTATGGAGGTCCTCCCCCAGGGGGGCCTAATGGTCCTGGAGGATTTGTAAACTTTCCTCCTTATGGTCCTAGTGGTCCTGGTGGTCCTGGGGGGCCTGGTGGCTTTCCTCCTTATGGCTCTGGAGGGTCTGGTGACCCTCCGCCTAGTGGTTCCAAAGGCTATGGAGGTTTACTTCCTGTTGGCTCTGGAGGGTTTAGTGGTTCGCCTCTTGGTGGTCCTGGTGGTCCTAGTGGTCCTAGTGGTCTCGGTGGTCCTGGTGGTCCCGATGGCCCTGGTGGTCCTCCTCCTGGAGGCCCTAGTGGTCCTAGTGGTCTTGATCCTGGAAATCAAACCCTTGCGGGCATATTTTCTGGTAGTTCTTCGTCACAACAACTTGTTTTTAGTCCACTTATAGTCCTACTGGTAATTATATGCCATATTAATATTAACAGTATGTGCAACCCAATTGGCAGTTACCTTTCCTAGAAAATTTGGACTTACCTGATTTGTCCAAGTTGATTAATGACCCCATTCGACACAATCCCTTGTGGCCTCCTGTTCCGGTAAAGTTACCATCGGATATCCTGAAGTTCGATGGGAATCAGGGAGACGATATGACGAACCATGTTATGACATTCCATTTTTGGTGTTCTTCAAAATCCCTCATGGATGGCTCAGTTCAGTTACGAATCTTTCAACAAAATTTGACTGGTACAGCCACGAAGTGGTACATTGAACTACCACAACATTCGTTTGTGGATTTTGGCTCGTCGACAACTGTGTTTCTTACACACTTTCAGCTTCCTATTCATTATGAAATGGGCACCAATATTTTAAATTCTCTACGAAAAAACACATCCACCGACATATCCGATCATATTCATGAGTGGAGAAGGTGGAGAAGGTTTATTAAGGACCCTATTCTGAATCAGTTAATAGTTGATTTGTTTACCAAATCCTTGTTTCATCTTATTTCCTGAGATGTGGCTATGGGTGGTGTCGTTACTGAAGAGCAGGCTATTAGTCGAGCCCAGTATCTAGACTTGGTATATTCCCAGTCTGGAACTCTTTATGACTTGATTCCTCAAGATCCTCACCCAAGCACTGATCCTGCTAAGCCACCAGCAGAAGTACCTATTGATGGGATTGTTGGTTCAATCCAGTCCCCGTGGGTAGCGAAACCTGCCAAGCAACCCCAAATTGCCACCCATACTCCTTCGACTCCTAAGGTTTCCACCAAGGTCGACTCTATTCAAAGTACTCAAACCTCGGGTAATAATAAAAATAAAGGTAAAAATATAAATAAAAAACTTAGAAACCAATAGGAGACTCCAAGACCAACCAACAGTGATAGCGATAAAGGGAAAAGAAAGGAAAAATATACCTATCTACTATGAGGAGGTGACCATTTTTCAAAGGAGTGTCCTCGTCGGGACTAAATCTCCCAGTTTCTGAAATCCAATCCTGCACGCGCAGTACTTATGGATCCTTTTCCCTCTCAACAACAACTAATAGACCACATGTCTAATCAGGGTAACTCTAGTTCGTTAGTGGAGATTCATATGATGTCCTCAAATACCATCAATCTTCAAACTCGAAGCCAGAATTATGACAAACCTGTAGATAAGAAAGAAGGTCATTCTTCTTCAGGGAAAGCTCCCTCTACTAGTTCTCTAGAATCCTTGTTTACTGTCCCCTTATCTATCGAGAATCCTACTCTCGACATGATTTTGCGTACACCTAAGAGTACTCTTTGGAAGGCAGTATTTAATCCTAATGCCTGAGATGCTCAAGTTTATAATGTAGTTGAAGATCTTGATCAGGCACCTTGTGCAATGTCTACCTTAGAAGTACTCCAATGTTGCCCTACACAACGCAAAAAATTGTTAACAACATTAGGAGCTTTAGACCCGGATAATACTAACTTGATTCATTTCAATGTTGAGAACTACCAGCCTAGGTTACTGCATAAAATTGCTTTTCAGATCATTATGAAAGTAGTTGGAAAGAAAGTTTTTCGAACGGTACTAGATGAAGGAGCTTCAACCTCGGTTTTGTCTCTGCCTTGTTGGTAGGCTCTTGGATCTCCCAAGCTTGTAACATCACCTACAACCCTTAAATCCTTTGATGGACAGGGTTTCCAACCCCATGGTCTCATATCAGCCCTAGTGGTCGAGCTGGGGGGAAAAACCGTTTCCATTCTAGTAGAAGTGGTAGATGCCCCTTTAGATTACAACCTCCTTATAGGAAGAAATTGGTTCTATGCCATGACTGCTGTCGCCTCAACAGTATTCTAAATATTCCAATTTCTGCATCTAGGGAGAATTGTTACTATTGACCAGCTTGATTTCTGTACGCCGGATGTTACTACCTCCATGGCTAATAACATCCCCATGTTAGGCAAGTCCTGTCCTCCTTACCAGTCGATTGGGGTAGGCATGTTGAAGGATTCATCGCTTATGGGGATGTTTCTATCCACTCCTCCTAGCACGGATACCGCAATAGTCCATATGGTCTCCTCATTTGATTATGAGCCTAAGGGTAAACAAGTTGTTGATTCCACCTCGTTGAGTTCACATGAAGCACTGTATGACACCATTCAAACCTTTTCTGATGATCACACGGATGACCTCCATCTAGTGGCTTCGAATCCTTACGATTTACTGTACTGGTTAGAGCCTTCTCTTCCTGTTCTAGATTATCTCTCTGAGACTTTCCCTTCTGATGAGTCCATTATGGAGATCATGAATACAGATGAGTCCATTTGGGAAGATCACCATCATAGATCCATGTTCCTCCCTAACACCAGTTCGGTTAGCCATGATTTTGCATCCTTGTTTCCTACTGATATTGTCAACGTACCCCAAAGTCCTATATTGTTGCAAGATACAGATTCTGAAGGAAACCTTTCAACATTACTCAGACGAATCCAATTGACATATCAGCCAAGCCTGATACTATCGAGCATGTTCATGTTGGGTAGAACTGCTCGGCAGACGAATCTGAAGCATACAAGGCACTTTTCAAAGAATTTTGTGATATTTTTGCCTGGTCCTATGAAGAGATGCCGGGGATCGACCCATTGATTGTGGTCCACGAAATTAAAACCTATCCCATGGCTAAATCTGTCAGGAAAAAACTAAGGCAATTCCATCCTCGGAAGGCCGCAACTATTAAAGCTGAAATTGAGAAACTTCTCAAAGCTGGGTTTATTTATCCTGTACCCCTGACAGAATGGGTATTGAACGTTGTCCCTTTCAATAAAAAGTAGGGCACCATTACATTCTGTATTGACTTTAGGGATTTGAATAAAGCTTGTCCTAAGGACAACTTTCCTACTCTGCACATCGATCAGATTATCGACAACTGTGCTAGAAGTGTCATCTTTTCATTTATGGATGGCTTCTCTAGCTATAATCAGATTGAGATATTACCCTCAAATCAGCATAAGAAGGAATTTATTTTCCCATGGGGAACCTTTGCATATAAGAATTTACCTTTTGGCTTGAAAAATGCTGGAGCCACGTTCCAGCATGCAATGTCCTATGCGTTTCACGATATTAAACATATTGTTGAACCATACCTTGACGACCTCCCTGCTCATTCACAGTGATGGGAGGACCACCCTGGTCATCTTAGAGAGATATTCCTGAGATGCCGTCATTATAATATACGGCTCAATCCGCATAAATTTGTTTTTTGCGTTGAGACGGGATGTCTGCTAGGTTTTGTGGTATCCAAATATGGCATCCAAATTGATCCTTTGAAAATTGTCACCATTTTAGATCTACCAGCCCCAACTAATCTCTTGGAACTCCAAAGTTTTCAAGGGAAGGCAAACTTTCTCCACCATTTCGTGTGCAATTTCACAGAGAAAATGCACGGTTATATGCATCTCCTCAAGAAGAACACTCCATTCTTCTGGGATGACTAGGCCCAATGCGCCTTTGATAATCTTAAGCATGCTCTGACTCATTCACCCACGATACACCCCCCATATTATTCAAAGGAATTTCTCTTGTATATTGCTGCCTCTGCTACTACCATCGCTATGGTTTTAGTGCAGGAAAATATCCACGGTCAGGAGCACGTGATTTATTATGCCAGTAAGAATCTCATGAATTCCATAATTCGCTATTCACGTGTGGAAAAGTTAGCATTGGCCACAGTCATTGCTGTACAAAAGTTTTGTCACTACATTCTGCTCTGCACTACCACTGTATTGGAAGACTAGATCCCGATGTATTACATCCTGACTCGTCAGGTGCTCGAGGATAAGTACTCCCGCTATATAGTCATACTTTAGGAGTTTGATCTGGAATTTGCCAAAGCCACATCAAAGCAATCCTTGGTATTTGCCGAGCTTATGTGTGATCTTCCCTGTGCTTCAATGGAATCTGAGCCCAGTGATTCATTTCCAGATGAATTCCTATTCTTGATTAGCACTATCGATCCTTGGTATGGATATTTGCTTATTTATCTCCAAAAACAACAATTTTAGCTGCATTTATCACGTGATGATCGCCATTGTATCCGTCACCACGTGAAATACTATCTCATCCTGAATGATACCTTGTATAGACGTGGGATTGGCTCAATTATTTGGTGATGCCTCACCCATGAGGAGGCTAAACATGTTTTGAATGATTGCCACTTGGGAGCATGTGGTGGTCATTTATCTGGGATGGCTACAGCCCAGAAAATCCTTCGCACTAGCTATTTCTGGCCTTCCATCTTCAAAGACTGACATGAGGCTGTTAAGAAATGCCCACCTTGTCAGCACTTTTATCCTAAAAAGTGCACCCATCCTGCTCCGCTACACCCCATCATTGTCATTGGACCATTTTCCAAATGGGGGATTAACTTCATGCATTGTAAGCCTACCTCAGCCGGGGGGCATGGTTATATCATTGTAGCCATTGATTATTTCACAAAATGGGCTGAGGCCATGCCTACATACGCAGAAGATGGTAAGATTTCCACTCTCTTCTTATTCAATCATATCATAGCTAGATTTGGAGTCCCGCAGTCCATCGTTACTGATCATAGATCCCATTTCCGTAATCAAATGATGGAGGAACTAAGTGCCAAACTAGATTTTCGCCATGAAAACTCTACACCATATTATCCACAAGCTAATGGTCAGGTAGAGGCCATTAACAAAGTTTTGAAAACTATACTTCGTCGGATGGTTGGAGATCATAAATCCAACTGGCACCACGTTATTTTCTCTACTCTTTGGGCTTATCAGACTTCTATGAAAACAGCCACTGGTTTTACGCCATTTCAGCTTGTCTATGGACTCAAAGCTATTTTACCGATTCAATGTCAAATTCCATCTTTATAACTTGCCGTCGAACTTCTCCCAGACACTTCCGCAGAGGAAGAAATATTTTTGTACTTGAATAACCTTGACGAGACTTGGAGAGATGTTGCCTTGGATAATGAGGCACATAAGAAATGCGTCAAGGCGCAGTATGATAAATCCGTCCAACCTCGTGTCTTTAACGAGGGTGACCTAGTTTTGACTTATGATTAGAGATATGACAAACTAGGGAAGGGTAAGTTCGAGTCCATGTGGTATGGACCTTTCATCATTTCTAAGGTTTTAGAGAAAGGAGTCTATGAGCTCATTGATTATGATGGAATCCCTTTGGGGCAGCCTCGCAATGGGTTGTACCCAAAAAGGTACTATGCCTAGGTATTTCTTGGATAGTATCTTGTATATATGTATATTGCTTGACTTTCAGTGTGTTTTTAGTATTTTCAAGATAGTTTTGATTTTAGTGTCCACATCTATTTATACCATGTTTTGGTCATGTAGATGGCTTTCTACGGCTTCGTTGATGGTGCTTGCTGCCACACCTTGAATCTCGCCTCAACTGCTTGGGTCCTCTATTCCCCAGCTGAATATTTGGTCAGTTCAGGAGTGGTTTGTATAGGTCCCACTACTAATAACATCGGCGAGTATGAAGAAGTCATCGGTCTTTTGACTGAAGCTTCCTCCCAGGATGTTCATGATCTAGTAGTCTTGATGGACTCACAACTCGTGGTTTTCCATTTAAACCATGTTTAAACCATTAGAAACCCTGTGCTCCTCTAGCTCTTCTGGAGAGTACGTTTGCTAGAAATATCATTTGAAACCATCACTTATAGGCATATCCCTAGGGAACATAATGTAGTTGCTAACTCATTAGATAATTACATTGTAGATTGGCATATTTCCCATTCATGACATTGAAATCAAACATGGTACATTGTAAATAAACATTTAAAGACACATAAAACTCATATGAAATACATTTCCCATTTGAGACATATAAACACCAGGAAAAAGTTTGTATATATATACGAAAAGTTTACAAAAAATAGGTCTCAAGACCTCATCTGAAGCACATAGGATTTTAGGCAAAACCATCATACAAAGTCCTAAAGCTGTCAGCTTTCAGTACATATCTCATACACTAGTGATGCTCATGATATCACATCACTGCTTGAGCTACTCTACGTAGAAGCCTACTGAATCGACCCAGTACTCCCACTGTAGATCTCTGATATCTCATCGGGAGGTCATCAATGGCAGCATCTGGGATATCCTAGGCCAACCTCTCTAGGTTTTCCTCTAGCTCCCCAGTGATATCATCACCCCGTGGTACAAAGCGGGCTCCATCTCTCCTATCCAATGGAGAAGCTCCTCCAGGTTGCGCTGCTCCAACATCTGCATGAGAATATACAGGTCTCATCACTTAACATAAAAAATATAAAACATTAAAAAACATAAAAAAATTTCATCCATTTTAGGGTTTCTTGCTTCTTACCGATGTCTCCCCATTGTCTACCAGGTGGGAGTGGTAGGTCAAAATATCTGGTGAAGTCCATACCTACATAAGCATAATCCTCAACCATGAGGATCTGATCTCAGAGCCATATGAAGAATGGGTCACTGAACTTCACCCTTCCCCTACTTGCTCCTGTACAAGACATGACCTAGACCCACCTCAGCATATGGGGGTCCCGCGCTCTCAGACTCCGGAAGACCACCTGAGGTCTCATATATGGAACCCGCTCGAAGAAGAAGCAGGCTAAAATGGAGCCAAAGCCAAACTGCTTTAGCTCTCCTTGTCGACACTTAATCATCTGATCTTTGAATATGGGAAGCATGGCTTTCACCTTGTTGAATACTATGGGTGCCATGGCCTCTATGGCATACAACATGTGTGCCCTAGAATCCTGGTGCACACCCTGACTCCCGACCACCCTCTGCATAGTAAATAGGACAGTTCGTAGGGGTTGATCCTTCACTTCTCTGATGGGGATTTTCTTCCTCGATGTCCTCGTCCCTGGAACATAGTGACGATCTATAAGCTCTCGAGTGGTAATATTCCCTCCAAGGGAACCTGTCAGTGAGATGGGGGAACCCCATCTCAAGAGACCAGTCAAGAAGTAGATGTCCTCTACTTCCACTCTAAGGATATGGCCCCCCACCTCAAAGTATTGCTGCTCTGGATTCCACATCTGCAATATGTGTTCCAGTAACCACTCATGTGACACCATTCTTGGGGTCCGAAAGAACTTCAGGAGCCCATGGTCCCATAATGCGGCAATACAACCCACATTTCTCTCAGTGAAAGCATCATCATTGTCATGTGTTCTTTCTTTCCATATCACCATGTTTTGAGCAACCAAGACCTGCCAAAAACAATCATAGCATGCATTAGAATCATCCCTAATCATTAAAAATCAAAAGAATGACTTATTTTTGCTCATGCTATTAGTTTAAAATATCCACGGTCAGTGCCACCTGTGCACTATTGGAGACAGGAGGTGGCACCGCATGTCAACTATTTTATAGGCGCGTTTCTCGGGAGGTACCGCGTATCCCACAAGGGGTAGGCGCTGTGCCCACTCTTAAGGTTTGAAGGCTTGCCATATGAGCCCAAAACCCCACCAAAACTCAAAATAAACACTACGAAATGAAAGAATAGGGTGGTAGCTATTACCTGCAACTAACAGTACTCAAAACAAATGGTGGGAACTCCCGGTATCAACTGTTGAAGATCTGGCTAAGAAAGTTCTCCAAATGCTCTCTGCTATGGGTAAATAGTGAAATGATTTGATTTTTTACTATTTACATGACTTATATAGGCATTTTTGGGTCTGACATACTATAGTTTTGATATAAAACCATGTTTTAGTCAATGTTTATCTGTTTATCTGTCGTAATCCATTAATGCTAGTTATAAATGCATTTAACACTTGTTTCTGAGTCGATTGCAGATAAGAGAACTATAGTAAGAAGCTTTGGAAGTTTGTTTATGGCTTTTTCGCACTTTCATAAAACGGAAAAGGTCGATGAGCATTTATTACGACAATTTGGTCACGCTCTTTAAACCTAGTATCAAAGGTCCGAGTCCATTTCAGTTTCTTTCCAGGTTCGTAAAAAGTTGACATTATGTAACGAAGCATCATAGAGTCTTCTTTTCACCTCCTTTTCAGGATCCTTAAACACGAAAAGATCGTCGAGTCCATTTTCGATTCTTTCTAGGCTTGTAAAAAGTGACATTGTGTAAAGAAACCTCATGGAGTTCTCTTTAAACTCATTTCAGGCTCCCTAAATACAAAAATATTGTCGAGCGATCTTGTCTTCTTCACGCTTGTTAAAGTATTTGAAGAGTCATCTGTCTGATGGTAGGTTATATCTTTTTCGGTTCGGATAGGACTATTTACGAAAAAGGAACACTCCAGCCAATCATGACTGGAAGAGTTCCCTAAGGTATGATTTTATACTTTTTCGAGCCTTAGGGACTAAATCATATGAAAAAGGACCCCTCTGGAGTCTTCTTCCGTAATCATTTAGACTCTCTAAACATGAATGATACCGAGTTTTCTTTCAGTGGACTCGTTAAATTAAACATTGAGAGACCTGTTTTGGGAATGAACCCCTCCTCTCTCAGGTTCATAAAACATATGAGTCTGGACTTGTCTTTTGACAAGATATATAGAGTGTTTGTTACCCTCTTTGAACTCGTAAAACCAAAAAGAGGCACTCATCGATCATGATGGGGGAAATGGGAAGGGAATCATTTTGCAAATAATGGTAGTTGTTTGTCATTACCTTTGAACATGGGACTTGTCTACACATCATGTCAGTCAATTGTGTATTTAGATGATCTCCGCGACGATCCACTTTCATGAGTCATGTCACTCCTTTGAGTCTTTCAAAAGAATGCATTGTCCATTGTCGCATTATGTGTTTGTCCCGTTCAGTCATGATGCTAAGTATTTTTGTCGTGCTGCTCGATGTTCAAAGGGGATTTGAAGAAGTTTTACCCCTGCAGTCCACACAGTATTTGTGTCAGTATTTTTGGGTCATTCTTATGGTTACTACATTCACATCATTCCATAACTATGTTCTGAGTTTCGTGTCATCAATGTGGGACTCATCATGGTCCTCCTTCGACGAGACTTTTTCCTGTTAACATCAGCTCATCATCCGAGAAATAGTCTCAGAAACAATATTTAGTACCTTGAGATCTGTATGCCTTAATGACAGATTCTCTCGCTCTCGACATAGGTTCACATCATTGAGTGTTGATCGATAGAATCGACTGAGTGTTCGACATCAGGACATCTATTCACACTCAGTAGATTATACTAGGGTACCCTGGGAATCATTGACATCAATGGTGATCTCCCTCGCACTTGTTAACGGTTCACATCATTGGTCGGTAATCAAGTGGTTTCTACCATGTTCGAATTCAGATCATTGTAATCACATGGATAGAATCATACTTTGTGGAAGACGAGACGAAGACCCTGGGTATTTGTTTAAAGCGCTCATTGCTTTTCCCAAGGTTGCGATGGAGTTTTGTATGTCTAGCATGGATCCATATTTGTATGGTCGTGTCTATGCTCAAATTTGTGTCTGTATGACATAGATATACATTGTATGTCTGGTAGCTATGTCCAAGTTTGAGTCCTCTATCACATGGATCTACACTGTATTCTAGTAGCCATGCTTGTTTATTCCTCTCATGGATCTTCCTTATATTGGTCTGCAGCCATGAGTTGGTTACTTGTGTCTATGAGTCAACATACTGATGTACTATAGATGCCTACTTGACAACATGCTCCGATTGAGCCGACATTTTCACCTCGTAGTGACGACTTGTTCTCTCAAAGATCTCATTTATAATATCCCTCTAAGACTCATGCTTTGGGGGGCATCCTGTTATACCAAAATCATGTCACCATCATGTGATAAGACTCTTAACATGCCTACTTTCCCTGAATCCCAGCACTTGGAGTGGAAACTCATACCATTTTGTCAATCTTTCACAAAAATGCTCAACACCGCGCCTTTCCCTTTGTCCAAGAGCGGTATCTTGCTCACACCGCCTATCCCTTGTTATCCACAAGCGGTACCACTGCTTATGCCCCTTAGTCCATAAGCATTTCTTACCTAAACCACTCTGTCATTGAAGGAGAAAAGCGGTACCCTGGGTAAAATGGGAAAAAGAGAATATTCTCAAGGCTTCTAGATCATGAGCCTCATGTCCTCCCTTATCCCTATCATTGTAGGTTAGTTGAGCTCGAGATCCATCATCCTAGGATATTAGAGGCCACCTCATCCACAAATCTCTCAACCATCCCTATCCATTGAGCCTTATAAATACAAGCTCATGTCGATGGTTGAGGAGAGAACTCTGAAGGTTTTGTTATGCTGTTGGATTGATTACTTGGCTCAAGCCATTGGAGAGCATAGAGAGCAAACGTTGGAGCTTATGGGGATGAGAGTGTTTGGTTTCATGGAGATGCATGTCAACACTAAGGCTTAAATGGTTGTAAACTTCTCCATTTTATCTTAATGCAAAGCTGATTTCTGTCCCACATTACTATTGTTGTTTGATTCCTTAGTCACTAACATGGATCAGTAGATTATATTTTAGCAGATTTGATGTCTTTGCATGTTTAATCTGATTGCAGGTACACATGGTTACTATCGAAATATCACATTCTAGGTATCTACGGCGTCCAGGGAGGGTCTTCAACCTTTGTCGTTCATTTGTTCTGGATCTGATCCATTCAGACCAGTGGAACACTTTACTCTCCGCAGAAGGTGAAATATTCTAGCTAACAGAGAAAACATGCCTGAGTTCATGAAGTAATCGAAGAAGAAAAAATACATGGTTCCCCAAAAGGAACCATTAGAGAAAGGAAGAAGCCAAAGGCATACCATAGTTATGTAGCTTTCATGTATGATCTTGTTGATAAATAACCAACATGTTTTGAAGAAGCAATAAAACAAAAGGAGTGGGTTGATGCAATGTCCGAGGAATACCAATCAATTATAAAGAATGATGTATGGGAAATGGTACCAATATCAAAAGAAAATTTAGTGGTATCCTCAAAATGGATCTTCAAAACTAAGCACTCAGTAGATGGTAGTATAGAGAAGTACAAGGGAAAAATTCGTAACTCACGGATTCTCTTAGAAGGAAGGAATCGACTATGAGAAGACCTTTGCACTAGTAGCTAGGTACAACTCAATCAGAACCATCCTTTCCTTGGAATCCAGTATGAAGTGGAAGCTACATCAGATGGATGTAAATACATGCTTTCTAAATGGCTTGATAGCAGAAGAAGTATATATTGAAAAATCGCAAGGTTTCAAGACTAATGATCAAGAAACTCATGTATCTAGACTCAAGAAGGAATTTCATGGGTTAAAGTAAGCACCCATAGCATGGTATGGAAGAATCGATGGATTCTTAATGAGCTTAGGCTTTACCAAAAGTAAGGTAGATTCCAACCTCTACTATAAAATTGAGAGTGATGGACTTATCATATTACTACTATATGTAGATGATATATTCTTGACACGTGAAGATAATCCCATCAACGGATGTAAGAAGAAGATTCCTGCAGAATTTGAGATGAAAGACCTTGGAATGATGCATTATTTTCTAGGTCTTGAAGTATGGCGGTATCGAGATGCGATTTTCCTAAACCAAGGAAAATATACTGTAGAAATCCTAAATATATTTGGAATTATAGATTGCAAGGCTATGACTACTCTGATGAAAACACATTTGAAGCTATTGAATGATGATACTTTGGAAGCAGTTGATGCCACCTTATATAGACATATTATTGGTTCTCTATTGTACTTAACCAGTACAAGAGCATATATATGTTTTGTTGTAAACACTCTAATTCAATATATGGTGAATCCCAAACATATTCACCTAGTTGGAGAAAAACATGTGACGAGGAATCTAAAGGGGACTTTAGATTATGGTATTAGATATGCATCAAATGGTGAGATCATATTACATGGATTTATGTATTCAGATTTGGAAGGAAGTGCCAAATATAGAAAGAACACTTCAGTATGTTTCTTTATTTTGGGATCATGCATGATCTCATGGTTAAGTAGAAAGAAAACCGATATTTCACTTAGCACGGTAGAATATGAATCCATTGCAACATGTTCAACTTGTAGAGAAGCAGTATGGCTTTGAAAGATGTTGGCAGGATTATTTGATGCAGAGATAGATGTTACTAATATCCTTTGTGATAATCAAATTTGTATCAAGATGATAGAAAACCTGGTGTTTCGTGATAATATGGATCATATCAGATTTAGATATCACTACATCTAGGATATGGTTCATAAGGGAGCTATAAAGCTCAAGTATGTTCCTACAGAGGAACATGTTGAAGATGTGTTGACTAAGACTATGTCTTATGTAAAGTTTGAATACTTTTGAGACAAGCTTGGTGTAATCTGAAAGGACCCCTCTTGAAAGAGGGAGTGACAGTAGATGGTAGAAGGATGCAATGGCGGTATCTTAGTCTAGAATAGGGAAAGTTTGGCTAGGCTTGTTGGCCCAAAAGGGTTAGTAATACAGACGAGGCATGTTGATCCTAGGGGGATTAGTATGTCTGGCTAGTCTTGTTTGTCCTGAAAGGGTTAGTAATCCATACAAGGCTTGTTTGGTACCCAAGGAGATCCATCTATATAACCAGGCCTGTTTTCTCGAAAGGTTTAGTAAGTTAGAAAAAATTCCCAGATGGATCTACGAGAGGACTCACCATGATAATGCTCCAAGATAGTTAGTGGGAAATATGTGGTTTCAGTATTGTTATACTGATAATTATTGTGATGAATGTTGATGAGTTTGTTTCTGTATTTCTATATTGATGATGACGATTGTTTCAACATTTTTATGTTGATGATGATGATGTTCTAGCATCTCTATGTTGGTGATGCAGATGATGATGATGTTCTAGCATCTCTATGTTGGTGATGCAGATGATGATCTAGCATTTATTAATGCTGTTTTTTTATCACTAACATGATAATGATGTTTTTATTGATGTTTTAGTATTTACATACTGATGTTGCATATGATGTTTCAGTATTTACATACATATGTTGGTAGAATATGATTCAATATCCACACATTGATGTTGTAGAAGATGATTTAGCATCCATATACTGATGTGACAGAATATGATCAAGTACGCATAAAAGATGATTCAATACTTACATACTGAGATTGCAGAAGATGATCCAACTGAGATTGGTGATGAATATTTATGATGGTGTTCCAAAACTTCCTATGACATATAGAGACTCACTGGTCAGATTTATAGTTGTGGTAGTAGTTGCTGCCTTGGTTGAATACCTTCCTAGTTAAGAGGGAGTGTTAAAGTATTGTAACTTTGGAAGATATTCCATATGTATTGATTGTATTTCTCCATCAGGAGATGAGTTTGGTCATGTAAGAGTCATTGAAAGAATAAATTTAAACCTCTGGATGTAAGTCGATTCAATAATACCCAAGTGTCATTATATAAAAGTTATTTTTGATGCCTTTCTAGACAAGTCGACCCTGTCAGTTAGACAAGTAGGCCTTGTTAGGTCCTAGGTCAAGTCAAATGAAGAATATAAATTGGAAGGAATTGCCCTTAATTTGTAAAAACTCACTCAAGAAAGTTTGCAATATAGATAAGAACAAGTGTGCCCGAAAGTAGGGAGAAGCATTTGTCTGGGTTTTAGATATGGTTGAGTTCTATACTAAGGAAGTTTTGCGGGGTGTTCTCCCTTGTAGTTTCCTCGATGAAAAATATTTGTGTTCTTGTGTTTCTGTGCTTGTTGTTCTTTCAATGATCCTACTAGTAAAACATGTTTTAAGATATCATCTAATCAATTTAGAAAACTTAACACTAAAACTAATTATTTATATCTACATTTTCAATTACTAAATATCTGTACATGCCAATATTAGGATGAGGTGCATCCTATTGTAAGTGAATCTCATGTTGGATTTCTCTTTTAGGAGGTAATAATTGTGGTTATTGAAACAAAACATCATAATAAAATACAAATTTATCCAAATAATTTTTAAGTTTTGTATCACATCTCTTAAAAGATTCAATTTGACCAACATCCTTTTCTTTACTATCATAAGAAAAAAAAATTCTTACTATCATTCACTAGCCCCTTCATATGACTTGTAGAAACCAAAGAAAGATTAGTTTTCATGCAGTGTGCATGAACAATGTATTCAACACCATATTTAGTGAGCTGATACCCATTATATTCCCTGTAAAAGATAGCCTTCCTATCATAAAGATAAGGACCCAAACATAATACCAAAAATATACAATGGGACCACATCCAAATCAACTTCATCAAAAAATACATAAGTAATAGAAAATATAGGTCTGCACTATTTTTTAACTTGTATTTGTGCATTATCACATACCCATCCAAGTGGATATGGCTTAGTGTGTAACTTAGTTTCCAAATGAAATTTTTTTAATATCTTTTCTGAAATGATATTTTCTTGTGATCCACTATCAAAAAGAGTATCTATTTTTGTGTGTTTAGATATTACCCTGATATGAAATAGCTCACTTCTTTTTATTTCATCAACAGTTTCATGTCCCCACCCCTCATACCGATGATGGAGAGGACGCGACCAACACACTACTACTGTCAAACTGGGTAATCTAGCCCCATGATCATAAACATAAAATAAAATGCATTAATATAAAAACATACACTTATGCATAATGCAATCTATAGCAGAAGCAAAAAAAATTATTTCATTCATGCATTCATCATGTTCATTTTAATTCATAAAAAATTCATTGAAGAGATTAAATACACAAGAATAATTATCTGGAAAAGAAGTTGGCCCACAACTAGCTACGTCATTGCAACGTTCCACCCAACCATAGGTGAATGTGCTCATCAATCTCTCATAATCATTTCCACCCCCGAGCTCGGCATGATTCCCCAAGGATCTAGGGAATAATAACAGGCTCACATATATCCCAAATCATACATCCACAGTCAAGCCAACACACAGTTGGGTTTCACAGACTGTTAGGAAACAAGCCAATAAGGTGGGGGTTCCTTGGGATTACTCATCCCAGCCATCACAAGGATGCCCACAACAACAAAAACACACATCCAAACTTAGCCAAGCCAAAACTACATTTGGGTTTATCAGGCTACAAGGAGATGGAAAGGATAACTGCTAAGCTAGTGAGCTCAATCACATAGCTATGGAATCTTGCACCATATATAGCATGGATTCTGAGACATCTACCGACCCAACACAAGGAAAAATCCCCTTCTCTTCTACACAGTCCCTCAAGATATTCCTTCCCTTCTAGTGTTATTCAAGGTGTGCAATGGAGAAATCCACCCCCCTAGATCTTTTCGTGAGGTTCCTTCTCACACTAGGTTTATCAAGCTAGTAAGACCCCATTTCCACTCCCAAACTAGTTCAGATCGAAACAACAGAGGAATACACGACAATTGCAAGGTTCTAGGGTTGTAGGAAAACATCATGTGATCCAAAATCAGAAGTGCCAATCGAGAGAAAATATCCCCTGGGAAAAAATTGATTTCACCAAACGATCAATGGCTTTACGTGGCCAAAATGACCTCAAAAACCACCCAAATTTCATGGGTCTTCTTTTCTATTTGATGTGAAACCACAACAACAAAATTCCCCACTATGAAAATCAACACAAACACCACCCAATAGAGATCCCAACCACTGAATGTTTTTCAACCACTCCCTAGCCTTGGGAAAAATAAAATAAACTGCAAAACGTAAATGGGGAACACATGGCAGCTCCAAGGACACAAGGGAGAGAAAAGCATGGATTCCTGAAGGAATCACACACACACAGCAACCAAATCGTGGGGTGAGGAGAGCTCTCCAGCTTCCCCCTGCATGAGGAGAAACCAACTGCATGAGGGATAGATTTCCTGCCTCCTCCCACGTGATGGGTAATGGGTGAGAGCTTTCACCTTGGACATGCGTATGTTCAAGGATGATGACCCTGCCAGATTTGATGGCTTCTCATGCCTCCCAATCCCCAAGGCAATAAATTCTTTTACCAACTTAGATGACTGGGCATAAAAGACAAAAAGGGTAGATGTCAACATTATGGGTTTACCCTTAGAAATTTGTCTTTTCCTCATAGGCTCAACTTTTGAATAATTCCCCCTCCCTATTCCTTGTGAAATCATGCCCCCATCTCTTTAATGTTGCAGAGTGTAGCTAGTTGTATTTTTATTAATTCACATTTTACATGATGTCTTAAAACACATTGTGCCTGGCTAGCACATAAACCATCGACCTCGATTTTAATTGCCGAAACATAAAACAATAAACCCATGGTGGGGCCTTTTCCTTGAGCTCCACACCATGATTTTATACAATATTTACATCATATGAAATTTAATACCATGGGGTCAAAACTAAGGTGTTACAAACAACATGTTCATGCTTTGAAATAGAAGCATAAGGATTTTTACCTTGAATGCTTGTAGCAACAATTTGGAGCAACCGAATCCGGTTGTCTGTTAGTCGAATCCGACTATCATTGTAATAATGAATATGAATAATAATAATATATTGGATGATGGATAAAATGTACAATAATATTTCCTTTATATGGCTTGAGCCAACATAGTGAAGGGTTACACCCTTTCACTAGTAACCTAATAGTCTAATTAATATTGTATTTTATATTTGTTACATTGCCACTCCCTTTAAGGAAGCTTTGTCCTCAAATCTTAAGTATTTTCCTAGTGTCATTCTTTATTCTGACTCAGTGTCGGTATTAGAATCAGATGAGGTCTCTTGAGCAGAGACTTGCACTTCCTTTCCATTGATGATTTTGCACTTTATTGTCTCATTGTTCCTACATTTATGACCAGGGGTCCAATCATCATCGCATTGACGACATATGTTTTTCTTCTTTTTATTTTTATTATCAGAGTAATCGTTAGATGACTTCGATCTATTTTCCATTTCATAGGAATATGATTGAGGTTTGTGGCATTGATGGCTGGGTGACCAAGTATCTGCATAGTACCTACATTGTGTCTCTTTTTCTTGCTGATAATGGTTATCACCTCTTATTTTAATTCCTTCCAATTTGTGTTCTATGGATTTTGCTTTATGTCTTTCTACTTCTATGTTAGGTATGTCATGCAACTTTAACTCTTTTTGGAGGTATGGTTTAAGACCTCCTAAATAGGTTTTGAGCATTTTCTTATTAGACAACCCAAATACTTGTGTTGATAAGGATTCCCATTGATGATTGAATTCCTCAACGTTTCCGATTTACTGTATTCTGGTAAGTTTACTGAAAAATTCATCTTCTTTGATTCCTTGAAACATATTAAAAAAATCATTTTTGAACAAGTTCCAGGTGTAGGTAAAATTATCTCTCTTCCACCATAAGTACCAATTATAGGCGTACGCTTCCATATGCATTGATGCATATTTCATCTTCTCCTCGTCAGATTGAATGTTGTAAATGTCTAAGTATTCTTCTGCTTTGTTTATCCAAGCAACGCATTGGTCTTCACTCCCATTGTATTTTGACAACTCTATTTTTGCCTTAGGTGGGTACACTTTGTAAGGACGACGTTGATTTCCTTTTGCCTTATGGTTTGATGGTGGCTCGGAACTACTGGACGATGAAAGTGACATATCTGAATTGCTTCGTAGTTGGCGGTGATTTTTAGTTTTTCTTTTCTCTACTATTTTACTTATAGCGTCTATTTTGTTGTTTAATCATGCCTCCATATCTGGAATTACTTGTGTTTCTATCTCTTGCTTAAGCGTCGCATTGTTAATCTTTATTTCTTTTTGCAATTCTTGATTATTTACGAGTGTTTCCTGGGTGGCAACATGAAATGAGGCATCTAGCATGTGTGGACCGTTGACTTGGCCCAGACTGGGTATGAGCCTTTGTAACATCTCGATTAATGTATTATGGTTCTGTGTCATGGTGCTCATGTTCTATGTTAAGGTGTTTATGTTTTGCATTATGGTACTCATTTTGTCATCCATGTCTTTTTTTTTTTCATTCAGGATGTCAAGTTTGTCGTTGAGCCTTCTTTCTAGTACCAAAACAAGATCATTTTTTAGTAATGTATTGTTATTTTGCATCTTTTCCTTCAAGCCTTCTTGGTTAGCGACAAGGGATTTTATGTCCTTCTCCATTTTTTCGATCTTCACTTTCAGTTCCTCCATGGTCTTGGACCTTATATACAGAGGTGTGTATTTTGGCACTATTTTGGCTTTTGAGGTGAAATTGAATAATAATATATTAATTAATTAATATTATTGTTATTATTATTTTTTTATAAACTATATAATATTTCGTATATATATATATATATATATTAAACAAATATTATAATAATAATATTGTTTAAAAAACTTATTGTTATAACAATATTAAAAAATATTACAATATTTAGTATAATATAATATAATAATAATAACAATAATTTATTATTATTATATAATATTTTTTTGTTTTTTTTTATTAAAAATTATATATTTGTTTTGTAGAGCTTAAAATTCCCGTGGAGGAGGAGAGTTGGCGTTTCAGGGTTGATGGTGATGAGGCGCGAGGCAACAAGTTCTAGATGGGAGGAGATGTGGGCAGGCTGCGAGCAGGAAACATGAGCAGGCTGTGAGCAGGCGGAGGAGTAGGCTGGGCACGCACGGGTAGGAGAGGAGCTCAGGGAGCTGGGCCGGTGTGAAGGAAAAAATCGTGAAGGAGGAGGTGGTAGCGTGGAGGTGACATAATGATGCAGAATGGTGAATGGAGGATGGAGGGTGCAACAGAGGAGGTGGTGGAACAAAAGAGAAGGAGCATGGAAGAGGGAAGAGGAGCGTGGGATGGTGAAGTAGGTGGGTAGAGTGGCTGCGGTTGGGAGTGGATTGTGAGGAGAGAAGAGAGGGACAAGTGGGATGGACGCGTGGGTGTGGGAGAAGAGTGGGGGAGATAGAAGTGAAGTGGGGAATAGGATAAATGAGCAGCGACATGGGGATGATACGCAGAAGGAGGGGGGAAAGAGAATCACGGGAGGATCATACGGGACACGGGGGAAAAGAACGCAGGTGGGAGACCGAAATGCGATGGTAGTCAGGATCTTAATAGCAGCGACTGTGCACAGGCATCGACAGGCTTGGATACAGTTGGAAGGGAGCAGGTGTGCAGAGGCTGGAGGGGTGAGGTTATGGAGAGCAGATGGGGAGATGCAGAGGGAGAAGTGAGGGAGGTATGAAGTATGGGTGAAATGGAGCGGCAAAAAAATAAAAAATTGATGAGCCGAGTCCGAGCTAGTTGATGAGCCAAGTCCGAGCTCAAAGTGTAGGAGCGAATCCGCTCTGATACCAAATGGAGCAATCGAATCCGACTACCATTGTAATAATGAATATGAATAATAATAATATATTGGATGATGGATAAAATGTACAATAAGCTCGCCTTTTATATGGCTTGAGTCAACATAGTGAAGGGTTACACCCTTTCACTAGTAACCTAATAGTCTAATTAATATTGTATTTTATATTTGTTACACAATCTTAGTTTCATCCCCAGAGTCAGATCCAAAATCATGTTGGATTTCTATAGTAGTGATATTCTTGTCTTCCTTATTCTGAAACTTCTTAGGATTGAGTTCTGGGTGAAGTTTCCAACATTTGGATGTGTCATGATCCTTTTTCTAGCAATGTGAGCATGTAGGTTTATCTCCTTCTTTCTTTATTGTAGCTGTATTCTTACATTTCCCTTTACCTTTGAATTTGTTTCCATATAGTTTAAAAGGTTTCTTGGAAAAATTTTCTTTTGCATTATTCCCCTTGTACTCCATATGTGTCACTTGAAAACTTACCTCATCAAGGTTAGTCAAATTAAACATAATTATCATATGACGCAAATAAATATGTAATCATCCTATATACTTGAGAAATTTTCTCAAGTGTAGAGAGGTATACCAAGTATGAAAGCCATTTTTTTGAACTCTTGTGTGTATTCCTACACACTTTGTCCTTTAAATTTCCTTAAGCTTTGCTAGTCCATCATGGTCTGTTTCATATATCCCAATGAATAGAACTGCTTATTTAATGCTAAAGTAAACGCATACCAAGAGAAAATATTTTTACTTTATGTGGAAAGATCCCCTTGTGTTGTTCTCTCCCACCATATGAGAGCGATCCCTCTGAGTCGAAGAGAATAAAAATGAATTTTGATGCTATCTTCAGTAAATCTTTGAATCCTACAATAAACTTCTATTTGATGGATCCAATTATCCAATTTTTTAGCATTAAGTTCTCCATTGTAAATAGGTAATTGAAACTTAATATCAAGATTTAATTGAAGCATACTAAAATCAACTTTTTTCTTTTGATATGGAGAATGTAAAGAACCATCAAGAAAATATGGTGAATATAGTGGATATTTAGGAGGGTCCTCTCCACCTCCTTCTCCTTTACCTTCAATATGAGATAGGACACCTTATTCTCCCTTCTTTCGATCTTGTTAAATCTCTTCCACCAGTGTTTGCATCCTCATAAAATCCTTAAGAGATTCTCCTTTAGATGGAATTGAAGAATCCCCATCTTCTCCTTTTGGTGAAGCCATTATACCTCCTCTTGAACCAATTTATGGATTAAATTACTAAATTTCTCCTTCACCATGCTAAATCCTTGGTCTTGTAACATTCACAAACTGTCACACGCCTCAAAAATTGTGCATGCATTTAACTAGAAATAATCATACAACTCTTAACAAGCAGTATTAATTATGCTTATGTAAGTTGCTTATATCATTTTGCTTCCTATGTCAGGTTTTTCCAATTGCGGTAATGACGAAGTCTATCCGCTGCGTAAAACCATGCCTAAAGGTGATCTTTTACAAATTCTTGCTTTGGTTGTTATTGTCATTACTAGGGATTTACTAGCCCAAGGGTTGGGAGACTATACCACAGTCTTGATCCCACCTTGCAATGTAATAATGGTTTATTATAAGGATTTACATGGCCACGAGCCTTACCATAGTCCTAAGCACATGGTACAAGGTATTGTAAAGGAACTTGGTCCTAATGGCGCAAAGGGTGTAAAGATTGAACATGGATTTAACAAGGTTTATACCATGGTTTTGGAAAGTTAATATAATATACGATATAGTTGGTTTATATTGCAATAGTTTTATGTTATATGATATGGTTCTTATCATAGTTTACAAGGTTCAAAGAAATGATTGAAAAAGCCATCATTTGATCTGACCGAGGGTTTAAAAGTTTCGTACTTGAGTTGACTTTCCTTAAAAGTGTGTCCTGGATGGGAGTTGACAACGCAAATAGGATTCCATAGTGGCCTCAAGATCTTATCTCAAAAATACACCTATAATGTTCTGCAGTTAGGGTTTTGCAAGAGTTTAATGTTTTCCTTTGTTGTCTAAACCCTGCATTCTTGGTTTGTTTGGTATGCGAGAGAGAGAGTCGATATCTGCTCTATTAATGGTGATTTGTTGGGTTTCTTGGTGTAACCATTTCTATGGTGTTTGATGGAAATGTACTTGGTTTCTTTCTAAGGTACTCTTATTCTTGTTCATAGCGTCCATGGTGGTCTACTAATCATTGCTTCGCTCAACCATCTATTCCAGTACATCGCCACCCTTCACCAGGTACACTTGGTTTAACACCGCAAGTTTTTAAATGAAGTTTCTTTTATTTTAATGGATTAACTATAAATTACCTTGCAATGTTTATTTTTGTAGGAAGAGGAGGAATAAGGCTCTTCCTAGAGTAGTAGAACCCTGGACGCTCTGCAACTTACATAAGGTAAAACTATTGGTGTTTATATTTACATTCAATCTTGTTTACATGGTTTTAATAAGTTGTTTTGATGGCCATTGATGCCTTTGTTGTAGGTTGGGAGCACTGGTGAGGAAGGCGGCAAGGTCATCTCCTCCTAGGTTTGCATCTTAGAACGCTCAGGTAAAGAACCAAAAACCCCAGCGTTGGTGTTCATTCTGTAAAATTTAAGGAATTTTATCCACCGTCACTGATAATGTTATGGTTTGCTGTAGGTATTAAAATCCTAAGCACAAGGATTTGAGATGAGGGAAATCCTCCATCTCTATACAAGATAAGTGTTGTGTGTGTTTTGTTCAAAACCCATGGGGTTTACACTCTATTTCTACAAAGGGATTTATAGCCTCTCTGCTTCGTATTGGTTTTAAGTGAATTAGGGTTTGGTTTAGTACTTGCATGGGTACTATGGGTTCCTTCACGGATGATATTACTACCAGTTTTAATCTTTAACTTATTTTTGTTTAAATGAACATACAACCCATAGGGTATTACGATTCCTGTGGAATAGTTTTAACTATTGAAATCATTGTTATCATAAATGTCGATATTTGTCTTGGATTTTGTATTCATCTGCTTACTATATTTCATGAATGCTCAATTTCCATCATATATGGGATTACTATCGGTATTTGGAAAAGGAATATTTGCTTCTACGATTTGTTTACAATTATAATGTGGATTTACTTTGGATTCCTTGAATATGGTTAATGATTGTTGGCATTAGATCCATAAAGGATTTGACTAGATAAGTTATATGTTAGGTATATCTATCCGGTGTTAGGATAAATAATCCTCCCTTTGGCTAAATTAGCCTAATTTACCACTTATCCTAAGTTCTTGACTCAAATATATGACTGCATCATCAACCAGATCCTTCTCCTTCAATCAGGGAGCCTAGCTAAGTCACCTCCTTCATTCTAGGAGAAATATGGGTTGATCTGCATGACATATGTGCCCCAATCAGTTAACTAATGGTTGTTTCACCTACTTTTAGTTAAACTGTAGCTGCAAAGGCACCTCCTCATCAATTATCCCTTTTTTGGTTAATTTCAGCTAGTTGGAGATATTAAAGGCGCCCCCACCTACTTTTGGTGGCTCAGTTCAGTGCAATTCAATTCAACTCACCTAACTGAAGTCAGATATGTGCCCTCACTTACTAATTGTCATGCAATTGAGATCTATTCAATTAGAATCAGTCTAAATTTCCTCTGAGTTAGTTAGATTCAATTAAGGCTGTGTTAAGTGGTTAATTGATGTGTCAAGTGGTGTCTAATTGAAAGCTAAGCCATTCTCATGTAATCAATTGAAATTACCTTTCATGGATTTGAATTATCTGGCTATTAATTCCATTATATTGCATTGTAACTATTATTCAGATTAATTTTGATTGATGATAGAAAATGAATAGTTGCAACTCCTTATTGCACTGTTTCATGTCATTTCTGAGTAAAATTGATCTATGAAATCTGTTGTAAGTTTTTGTCTTGTTTCTTAGATTGTTGTGACTCAAATTTTATATGGTATCAAAGCCATGGAAGTACAAGCAACTTCCTCTACAAGTTTCTTGGTGGATATATGAAGAAATTTGAGCAAAATCGCTCAAAACAATTCCAACTTTGCACCAGAAGCAGAGATTTTACCACATATTTCCTGGAATCCCAACCTTGTTGGTCAATCTTGCTTGATTGAATAATCCAGGTTTAAAGAAAACTCTAAAAGTGCAGGATTTTGACCTTATTTTGTCTTTTTTTGTGTGGCTACAAGTATCTCAAAGCACTTCCATTGCATTTTATACAGTAGCATAATGGCCTCTTCCAACAATCTTCTCACTCCTTTCAACTATCATCAGTGGAAGGAGGATATTGAGATACATTTGTGCTCCAAAGGACTCTACAGAGTCACCATGGGCACGGAGATATAGACTAATGCATTAGTAGATAGAATAAAATATTGGGGCAAGCTTGATGAAGCATATGGTTTTCTGTGCCTCTGAATTGTCAAAGGATCTTCTCTTCCACATCACTGGATTGAAGACTCCTAAGGAGATATGGGAAGAACTTGCTAATATTTTTTATAAGAAATATGACTTTAGAATCTATCAGCTGGAGAATGAGCTGATATATCTAAATCTAGGAAACTTTGAGATTATGAATGACTTCTTTACCAAGTTTAAGGACCTGGTGCTCCAATTGAAGCAATGTGAATTTGAGAAGGAAGATGATCAACTCATCCTTTCCATCCTTAAGAAACTTGGCACATACTAGTCTATTTTTATGTCTACCTTTCATACCAGAAAGCTTACAATTCCGAATTGGAGGATGCCGACCCTCAATGCATTCATTGAGACTCTCACCAATGAGCATGACAAGCTTGTTCGAATGGGAATCATCAGATCATCTACATATCAAGCCTTGTTTGCAAGACGACCAAAATATTCGAATGTCAAAGGGAAGAAAAAGGAAAATAAGACAAAGTTTGAGTCTCCTAAGCAGAATGAGCAGTCATATGATCCCTCAGGTTTGAGGAAAGACAAACAAAAGGGAAAAGAGAAAACAAAATTCCCATACTGTATGGGGGGATTTGATCCAGAAAGCTCTTGTATGAAGAGAACAATTAATCAAATGTTTCTTCTCCTAGAGAAAAATAACATCACTCTTATAGTTGGTGTAAGGAATACTGACTATGGAGAAAAGACTGAAGATCATGATGAGAGATGTCCTGCACTGAAGGCTAGTTGTTAAAAAACGCATGCTTTCCTCATTGTTTTAGGAGATTCCAATCATATGGTTGCATCCAGAGAATCATTCTCTTCATTATAGTCTATTGATGGTCCAAGCAATCACATGGGTGATGACGCTCAAATTCAAGCTGAAGGGAAGGGTTCTATCAAGTTAAAACATGGAAATTTCAATTATGTACTCTATGTTCCCTCCTTAGCTGCAAATTTGTTATTTGTTTATGAGATGACTCACATTGGCCCACCAAAGTGAGTGGTATTTGATCCTAAGTCAGTGGAGATCACATATATCTCAACTAGGAACATTATAGCGAAGGGTGTTGCAAACCATGCCTCTAAGGCATATGAATTATCACACTTTCTGCCATACTCAGATCTAGTGCACTCTCAACTACCATTTGAAAGGGGAGGAAAAACATTATATCTACTCCTTTTTTAGATGCTAATGTTTCCATTAGTATTTTAGATTCTGAATCTAAAGCATAGAACTCAGTTGAATCAGTTTATGAAATTTAAGATGAAGCTCACAGTGATCTAGATCCAAATACAGTACCCACTCCCAATCTTAGGTACAAATGGGCACAAACGGTTACTGGGGGAACTGGGAAGATGATTGGATATCCATATGACATAAAGAGGATAAGAAATCAGTTTTAGAAAGAGAACCTGGCGTTATTTCAGGCAAGTTCACTTCCTTTATAGAGGTGTAACAAAATCCCAGTGAGATGCTACATGATAAGGATTGATCAACTACACTACTCTTAGAAGAACAAAGTGGATCATATATCTCTTCCTCCAAAAAGAGACAAATATAACATTCCTCCTTCCTTCCATCATCAGATTGGAAGAAGTTGGAGAAGCTCACATACTAGGCCCTAGGATACCTGTGCACAGAAGACGAGCATGTTGCTTCGCTACACCACAGAGATGAAGGTTGCAACAATATTTTCTCAAGTTTATTATTCAAGAAGATATTTTTTTCTTGATATGAAAGATTGATCCTGATTCTACCTGCTTAGTTTGAGGGGGGGACTTTTCCCCATGAGGTTTTTCCCCATTTTCTTGGTTGTATTAAGAAATTATTTTTTACATTTAGGTTGTAATGGGTGACCTTTGGTCTTAGTTTCTAGGGCCCAAGTTATCCAAAGTCATGATTAAAGGGGGGTGTTAGGATAAATAATTCTCCCTTTGGATAAATCATCCTAATTTACCACTTATCCTAAGTTCTTGACTCAAATATATGACTGCATCATCAACCGAATCATCCTCCTTCAATCTAGGAGCAAATCTAAGTTGATCTGCATGACATATGCACCCCAATCAGTTAATTGATGGTTGTTTCACCTACTTTCAATTAAACTAGAGCTGCAAAGGCACCTTCCTCATCAATTATCCTATTTTTGGTTAATTTTAGTTAATTGGAGTGATTAAAGGAGCCCCCAACTACTTTTGGTGACTCAGTTCAGTGTAGTTCAGTTCAACTCAACTAATTGAAGTTAGATATGTGCCTTCACCTACTCAGTCTAAATTGCCTCCAAGTTAGTTAGAGTCAATTAAGGTTGTGTTAAGTGGTTAACAGATGTGTCGAGTGATGTCTAATTGAAAATTAAGCCAATCTCATGCACTCAATTTGAATTACCTCTCATGGATTCAAATTGTTTGTCTATTAATGCCATTGTATTGCATTGTAACTATTATTTAGATTACTTTTGATTAATGATAGAAAAGATACACTGCAACTTTTTATTACATCGTTTCATGTCATTTCTTAGTAAAATTGATCCACGAAATTTATTGTAAGTTTCTGTCTTGATTCATAGATTGTTATGCCTCATTTTTTTTATATTGTATGTGACTATTCATATAATATCTATAATGTATGTAAATATCTAAATTAATATGTGACTGTAGATACTTGTGATTCTTTAACTAAATAATTAGTTAAGTTATAAATTGTGAATGTACTGTGAACCTATCTTGATAGTTTATAAATAATTTAATCCTAGATAATTTAATTACATTTAATTGATTTTGATTAGAAGAGTAAATTGTATACTATTACAACATATTATCTTTAACCACTTAAATCGTACATTAACTAGATCTACGATACAAGCAAGAACTGATATAATTCATCAATACAGATTTGTTTAAGGAAATAAATCGAATCTATAGTATACAAAATCATTTAGAAATACCTAACTTGGGTATGGATGCCCAATCTAAGAATCCTTCCTAATCATAATTAACCATTCGTAGATATAAACAAAACATAGACATATTTAGGATTGATCCATAAACAAGATCTAACTTGATACATGTTAGATGACTATGCAATAAGATTAAATAAACCATTTCTACTTATGAATATAGAAGCATATCCAAATATAGAATAAATAACCTATTGTAATTAAAACATAGACTCTAAGAACTTGGAATCACTACTGGGAAAACAGAAATGGAATAGTCATTCCTCCCAACCAACTCCTAGAGTAGCCAAGTTACTTGCTCTAGAACCCCCAATCCTGTTCGTTGAACCACATGATAAAAATACACTTAATGCACCATCTCTTGCATTATCAGATTCAATCCTTGTCCAATGCTAGCCTCCTTCTTGCTAATGGACATACTATTATATAGTATTTTTTGTAGGACTTGGTCATTTATGAGCCTCCTCCTCTTTAGCACTCAACTAGGAGTTGTGACTTGATTTTGGGGAAGATTCCTCCTACACCTTGATTTTTCACTCAGTAGCTTCAACCACTTGTCTTTTCCTCTTGTGGGTTAGCAAACACTCTTCAACAACTATTCCACTTCTGTCCCTTTAAGTATCTTTTATTAATAAAAGAATAATTCATTACATTTGTTTATTTTTTACTTTTTATCAAAAATATTTAAAATAATAAATAAAATATTTCATTAGAAATAAATAATAAATTATTAATTTTAGGTGCATTACCTACACCTTCCCTTAGAGGATAACACTGTCCTAGGTGTTACTAACTTTCTTCTTTATTCTTCCATTCCCTCATCTTGGAATATGATTGGATATGGCTCTCACATAACACTTTCCAATTCCCAAGTAAATTCTTCCGAACTAAGGTTCTTCCATTGCACCTTGAGTTGTCTGATGGTACGGTTCCAGAGTAAAAGTTATCTCCTATCGAGAATATGCTCCAGTCCCACCTAGAACTCTCATTTGGGTTCCACCTGGAATAAAATTCCAATATATCACATGAGTATCATCATGAATATATCTTTTTAAAATAGAAACATGAAAAAAATTATACACTTTAACAATGGGTGGTAGGGCTAACTGGTATGAAAACAACCCCAATTTAGCCAACATTTCAAATGTACTGCAATACCTGGGTGCCAACTTTGAATACTTTCCCAATATTAAATATATTTTCTTGGGACTTACCTTTATGTACACATGTTTGCCCACATGGAACTCTTTAGGAGTTCTTTTCAGGTTAGCATTACTTTTCTTCCTATCTTGGGAAACTTTCAAGTTTTGTTACAACTGTTTCACAGTTAGTTCCATATCCTTTAACAAATCAGGTACTAACATTAACCTATCAACTAGAATGCTCCAATAAATTGGAGTATTACATTTATGTATATAAAAAATTTCAAAAGGACTCATACCTGCTGATACTTAAAAATTATTATTGTAAACAAATTCTACTAAATGTAGGTAGTCTTCCCACTTATCTGGTTTGTCCATTACATACATTCTTAGTATGTTTTCTAGGACTTGGTTTACCCATTCAGTCTACCCATCAGTTTGTAGATGATATGCATTACTAAAGTTCAACTATGTACCTAACCCTTTAAACAAAGATTTGCAGAAATTTCTTGTAGATTTTGCATCTCTACATGAGATGATTACCTTTGGTACACCATGTAACCTGAAAATATCTTTAATAAAAATATATGTAATGTTAAGAGCCTTATAGGTGGATTTTACATGAATGAAATGAGTTGCTTCGCTTAACTTATCGAATACGACCATGATTGAATCATACTTCCTAAAAATTTTAGGTAGGCCTGTTATATAATCCATGCTAATTATTTCCCACTTCCATTCTGGAATGGGTAGCGGTTTCAATAACCCTGTTGGATGTTAGTGTTCTGCCTTGACTTGCTGACATTCGATACAGCGAGCTAATTATTCTTCTACCACCTTCTTCATGTTAGGACAAAATAAGTCCTTTATGATCATAGTGATTATCTTCTGGTATCCAGGATGTCCTAAATAAGGTTGTTTATGTAACTCATTCATGACTGTTCATTTTATTTTTGTTGTATTTGGAATGTACATCCTGTTTTTGTGCAGCAACAATCCTCTTTTATTTAGACTCAATTTTTTTTTATCTAATTCTTTTCATTTTCAGTAGTCATTTCTTTTAAAATTTGGTAGTCCTTATAATAATTTTCTGTACTTAAGATCTTATTCATAACTATTGCTTGCGAATAGTAATTTTGCGTGATGACTCAAAGCATCTACAACTTTGTTTTCTTTTCCCTTTATGTGTTTTATTTCGAATTCATATTCACTTAAGAAAGACAACGACCTTTCCTGTCTAGTATTTAACTTTTTATGGTCAAATAAATATTTTAAACTTATGTTATCTGACATTAGCATAAATTTCCTTCCAATAAGGTAATGCCGACACATTTTTAATGCATTAATTATTGCAGCAAGTTCTAATTCGCGTGTAGCATAATTATTTCCATGTTCCTTTAATTTTCTAAATTCATAAACCATTACGCAATTTTTTGTATTAATACCCCTCCTAACCCTTCTTTGCAAGCGTCGGTACATGCAACGAAATCCTTAAAAGTATCAACAATTTTTAGGATAGGGGTGGTAGTTAACAGATGTTTTAATTTATTAAAGCTTTCCATACACTTTTCAGTCCACTCAAACTTTTTACCTTTCTTGTTCAAAGAAGTAATGGGGTAGGATAACTTAGAAATCCTTCAATGAACTTTCGATAATAGCCGGTAATCCCCATGAATGTATTAGGATTATTAATCCTCCCTTGTCCAATTTGGTCATATGTCTAAATCAGGAGTCATGTCTAAATCGGGAGCCCATCCAGTCTATTTTTAGTCACTAGCACCATTGGGTCCACTTGGCCTAATTAGGGCACATGTTTCAATTACTAAAGTGTGGGGAACACTAATTGAGGCCTACTACCACTGATTGCAATTCCATGCATCATTTTAGGATCCTCCTAGACCAATCCCTACAATTTAGGAGCCACTAGGAGTGTTGATACCAACCAAGGTCAGTTGAGTTGAGTTGGTGACTAGTCAAGCTAAGTTAGGAGTCAGTTACATTCAGTTCTAGTCCTCTACATTCAGTTAGCACTAGGTTTGCATGGCTGAATGGAGGAGAAGTGCATTTCTCACCTACCTTAGTTATTTAGCCTCATTCAACACTAAATTAGACACTTGAGTTGTGTTTTAGAACTCTGATGAACTCCAGTGATGATTTAGACAAGGTCAGTTAACCATTGAGTCCTCCGATAATGATTTCTACAAGGTCTTAGTTACCTAAAATCAAGTAGAGTGTAATCAATTCAAATTTCCTCATATGGATTCAAATTGCTTGTGGCTATTTAGCCATTGTACTTCATTGTAATTATTATCTAATTACTAAGTTTGATTAATGAAGTCATTCACAGTTGAAAGCCATTTTTGCATTGTTTCATGTGTGATCTATCTTGTGAGTTGTGTGTTTGTCCACAAATCTATGTGCTCAATTTAATATGGTATCAGAGCCTTGGCAAACGAGGAACCTCTCCTCCTCAGATCTCCATCTAGATCATTTTTTTGAGCAAAATTGCTCCTTCTACTTCTGCACCAGAAGCAGAGAATTTACCACTTAATATCCCAAGTTAGGAAATTGTTGATCAAGCTTGCTTGATCAACTATGTTGGGTATGAAGGAAATTCCAAAAGTGCAAACTATCGACCTTACTTTGTATATTTTATTGTGTGACAAGTTATCAGCTCTTCTCACAACATTCGCTACAAGCAACCCTTTCTTCTCACTGCATTCGCTACAGCAGCTCAGTCCTCCTTACTGCATTCAAAATGGCTCATTCAGTAGAGCCTCTCACTTCCTTCAACTATCACTAGTGGAAGGAAGACGTGGAGGTACTGCTCTGCACCAAGAAGCTCTTCGGACTCATAGAAGAAACAGAGGTAGTGCCAATTCTGAATCATGACAAAGAAAAGTACTTGAATAGGCTTGTTGAAGCTCATGGATACTTATTCTCCTCAGTCTCTCAAGATCTTCAATTCCACGTCCAAGGATTGAAGACTCCCAAGGATATTTGGGACAAGCTTGCTTCCTTATTTGATAAGCAGGATGAGATGAGGGTCCATCAGCTTGAAAATGAACTAATCTCTCTTAGTCCATCCAACTTCGAATCACTGAATGAATTTTTCACAAAATTCAAGAACCTGATATACTAGTTGAAGTAATGCAAGGTGGAGAAGGAGGATGATCAGCTCATTCTTGCCATTATCTCAAAACTCAGTGCAGAATACTCAATCTTTGTGTCAACTTTTCAATTGGTGAGGATCACTACTCCAAATTGGAAGATTCCCACTCTTGATGCTTTCAGTGCATCTCTCACTTATGAGCATGACAAGTTAATCAAAATGGGGATCATTCATCCTTCCAGAGATCAAGCATTGGTTGCAGGAGGACCTAAGGGAGAGAATCATAAAGGAAAGTAAAGAGGTAAGTATCCTGTGAAGAAAGAGCAGTCAAATGAGCCTTCATGTTTGAACAGAAGCAAGAAGAATGGCAAAGGAAAGGTCCTCTGCTCTTACTCTTTAAGAGGCTTTCATTTAGAAAGCTCCTGTACGAAAATACAACTTGATGAAATGGATCTTCTTTTGAATAAACATAACATTTTTGCACCTACTAGCACAAGGGAGGATGAATATGAAGAAGAATATGAAGAATACCAAAGGAAAGGCCATGCACTGAAGGATTTCTGCTCATCAGCACATGTCTTCCTCATTGATTCTAGAGCATCCAATCATATCGCTGCATCTTGAGAATCATTCTCTTCTTTTTAGTCCTTTGATGGTCCTAGTATTTAGATGGGAAATAATAGTAAAGTCCAAACAAAAGGGAAGGGATCTATCGAGCTTGAACATGGAAGATTCAAAGATGTGCTATTTGTTCCCTCCCTAGCTTCAAACTTGTTATCTATCTACCAGATAACCCATATTGGCTCTCCAAAGCGAGTGATATTTGGTCTTGACTTAGTAGAGATCACATATATCTCTACTGGGAACATCATAATGAAATTTGTTGCAAATCATGCCTCAAAATCATATGAGTTCTCACTTTCCATGCCTCCTTCAGAACCAGTGCACTCTTAGTAGCCACTTGCAAGGGAAGGTAAAAGCATTTCATCTGCTTCTTTTGCAGCTTATACTAGTATTGCAGATCCATCTTTTTTAGTTTATGAGAATGATATTTAGGGTGGTTCAGATCTATATTCAGTCCCTACTTCAAAACTGAAAGCTAGGAAGATGACTAGAAACCCATCTGACACTCAGAAAGGAAATACCCTTGTGCTATGCCATGCAATCTTACCTCCTTCGAAGAGATGCAATAGACTCCCTGTAAGATGCTACATGACAATGGCTCAGTCTCACTACATTCAGAAGAATAGATATGATCATAGACCTCTTCATCCAGCAAGAGACAAAGGTTACATTCCTCCTTCCTCCCATCATCAATTTTGGAGAAGAAGGAGAAGTCTACATGCCAGGCCCCATAATACCTATGCACAACACACCATGCATGCTGCTTCACTACCTCACAGAGATGAAGATTTCAGCAACATATTTTCAAGTTTTTCAAACCTGAATCCTGATTCTACCTGCTTAGATAGAGGGGGTGATTTTTTCCCATGTGATTTTTCCCCAGCTCCTTGTATTAAGCAGTTACTTTATTTTACTTGATGTAATGGGTGACCTATGGTCTTAGTTACCAGGTCCCACAGATTTCCTAAGTTAGCATTCAGGGGTAGAACTAGGATTATTAATCCTCCCTTGTCCAATTTGGTCATATGTCTAAATCAGGAGTCATATCTAAATCGGAAGTCCATCCAGTCTATTTTTATTCACTAGCACCATTGGGTCCACTTGGCCTAATTGGGGCACACGTTTTAGTTACTAAAGTGTGGGGAACACTAATTGAGGCCTACTGCCACTGATTTCACTTGCATGCATCAGTTTAGGAGCCTCCTAGACTAATCTCTACAATTTAGGAGCCACTGGGAGTGCCGATACCAACCAAGGTCAGGTGAGCTGAGTTGGTGACTAGTCAAGCTAAGTTAGGAGTCAGTTACATTCAATTCTAGTCCTCTACATTTAGTTATCACTAGGTTTTCATGGCTCCATGCAGGAGAGGCACATTTATCACCTACCTCATTCAGTTAGCCTCAGTCAACACTAAATTAGACACTTGAGTTGTGTTTTAGAACTCCGATGAACTCTGGTGATGATATAGACAAGGTCAGTTAACCATTGAGTCCTCCAATAATGATTTAGACAAGGTCTTAGTTATCTACAGTCAAGTAGAGTGTAATCAATTCGAATTTCCTCACATGGATTCAAATTGCTTGTGGCTATTTAGCCATTGTACTTCATTGTAATTATTATCTAATTACTTTTTGATTAATGAAAGCATTCACAGTTGCAAGCCATTTTTGCACTGTTTCATTCTTCAATAACTGAGTAAATTGTGTGATCTATCTTGTGAGTTGTGTGTTTGTCCACAGATCTATGTTCTCAATTTAATAGAATGATCTTATGTCAGTTACATTTTTAGAAACTAGCCATTCAATGATATCCTTAGATTTGTCGGGGTCGACAGAGATTCCATCCTTGGACACCACGTGTCCTAGATATTGGACCTGTCTTTAAATAAATCACATTACTAAACTTAGCATACAGTTGTTTTTCTCTTAGTACTTGTAGAATTACCTTTAAATGTTCTTCATGTTCTTATCCATTATTCGAGTAAATCAGTATGTCGTTGATGAAGACAACTACAAACATATCCAAATAGTTACTTGTAATACTATTCATTAAGCACATGAATGCTTAGGTATGTTTGTCAACCCAAAAGGCATTATGACAAATTCGTAGTGACCATAACGGGTCCTAAACACAATTTTAAATATGTCTTCATCTTTTATCCACACCTGACGGTATCAAGAACTTAAGTCTATTTTAGAGAAGATTTTTTCTCTGCGGAATTGATCGAATAGATCGTCTATCCGGGGTAGAGGGTATTGATTTTTAATAGTCATTTTATTTAGTTGTCGATAGTCTATGCACAATCTTAAGGTTCTCTCTTTCTTCCTTACAAATAATATCGGTGTTCCTAAGGGGAAACACTAGGTCGAATATACTTTTTGTCAATTAATTCTTGTAATTGTTATTTGAGTTCTGTAAGATCTATTATGTTCATTCGATAAGGAGCTTTTGATGTTGGTACCGCTCTAGGTATCAGATTGATTGTGAAGTATATGTTTCTTTTCGAAGGAAGTGTAGGGAATTATTCCAGAAAGATATCTTCAAACTTATTTAAGATAGGTATGTCTTCTATTTTAAGTTCCTTTTCATTATCTTTATTGTCCCTTACATAAACAAAAAATACTTTACACCCTTTACGTATCAATCTTTTCATTTGTAGAGAAAAGATCTCTCTGATCGTGACTTATAAGGGAAATAATTTTACTTTTATAGTGTTTCCAGTATCATATATGCATTTAAAGGTTTTGTCAAAATAATTTAGCATTACTCTGTGTTTTTCTAGCCAACCCATTCCTATTAACATATCAAAGGAACCTAAAGGTAAAATATTCAGATTAGCATGAGCAATGAAATCATTCATTAATAATTCACAGTCTTTAACATAACTAGTGACTTTATGTTTAGTACCTGTGGCTAACTGTACCATCCATGACTTATCAAATTTTTATGGGACAAATTTACATAATTCAACTATTCTAGGTGATATATAACTCAGAATTGCACCTGGATCAATGAAGATGGAAATAGGTTGACTTTTTTATCATACCTTCAATATCGACCATTGAAGTTTGATGGTATTCTTTCTGGGTTTCCAATGCAGCGCTGATTCTAGGTATGTTCCTTTCCATGTCTCCAACTGTAACAACTTCCTAAATGGAGTGAACATTAAAAAATTTCTTTCTTAGTGGGAAGTCTTTAAAATAATTTGGCTCGCCACATTCCCAACATTTTAAGGGTTCCCTCTGTGTAGTGGTCTTATTAAAAGTTGTGCGAGGTTCTCTTTCTTTTATTGCAGAATTCTATGGTTTAAAATTTTTATAGTTATTGCTTTGATATCCTTTATAGTTATTCCTTGTGTTTTTGTGGAATTTTTTGTTCTTGGATCAAAATGATCTTGTCTTTTACTCTTCCAAATTGGTACACTTTCTCTTTTATTTTTATTTTGGTTGTGACATAAATTTTCCTTTCTCATTTCTTCCTCTAGCGTCTTCAAATTGTCATACTCAATCTGCTCTTTAAAAATGATAGGCGAAAAACCGAGAAAACGTTGTATATTTGGTTTTTCATTAATTATATAAGGTACACAATGAAGCCGACTCATAAATTTACTACGGATCTCTTTCATAGTCATAGCTGCTAGTATTAACTCGTAAAAATATTTATCCTTCTCTCCACAATGCTGTTCTGATAGGTATTTTCTTTTAAAATGATTTTTAAAGATTTTCCAGGTTATGTATCATTCATTTATCCCATTTAATTTCTTTATAACCTGCCACCATATATCCACTTTTCCATCCAAATTTCAATTTCACCATTAAACATTGGTGGTTTAATATTTTTACACTCCCAAGATATTTCTTCATATGGTTTGTACTTATTTTTCTTTTATTATCATCACTACTTTCATTGGAATCTTCTTGTTTTTGTGTGAGATGTTTGACTGATTCTTCACTGGAATATTCATCCTTGTGACTAGAAAATTCCAATTTCCTTCCCTTATGTTTGTAAGGTGTAGTTCTTTGCATGTTATATTTAGGTTCCTTGTTTTTTCTCTTTTTCATATTATGTATTTTAGCTAATAAAATATTGTTTACTTTCTCTTGAGCTTTCATGATTCGTTCATTATCCTCCTTAACTCTTTTTAGCTCTGTTCTTAATTCTTTAATAGTTCTTTGCAGCTTATATTTATTATCTTGAATTTCATTCAGGTTTACCTAGATTTTCCCATCCCTTAAACTTCCCTCTTCATTATTTATAGGATTTCTTGGTTCATAATATTCTTCTGCAGATATCCCTACTTCTGCCATGTTTTTCTTGCAAAAATAAAGTTATCCTTCTCTTCCTATTTTGTAAGAGAATTAAACAAAAATTAAAGTAAAATTAGTTTTTTGGTTTCTTTAGCAGTTTTAGTGTTGATCTAGTTCAGGCCTAGTGCTGTAACCATACTCTGATACCATTCTATCACACACCTCAAAAATTATAATTAAAAAAAATTGCATGCATTTAACTAGCAATAATCATACAACTCTTAACATGTAGTATTAATGATGCTTATGTAAGTTACATCATTTTTCTTCCTATGTTTGGTTTCTCCAGTTGTGGTAATGACGAAGTCTATCCACTGCGTGCAACCACGCTTGAATGTGATGTTTTATAGCTTCTTTCTTTGGTTTTTATTGTTGTTTATAGGGCCTTACTAGCCTAAGGGTTGCGAGACTAGACCATAGTATTGATACAACCTTGCAAAGTAATAAGTGTTTATGATAAGGATTTATGTGGCCATGAGCCTTACCATAGTCTTAAGGGCATGGTATAAGGTATTGTAAAGGACCTTGGTCCTAGTGGCACAAATGGTGTAAAGCTTGAACATATATTTGACATGGTTTATACCATTTTTTTGTAAAGTTAATATAATATACTATATTGATGGTTTATATTGCATAATTTTATGTTATATGATACGGTTCTTATCATAGTTTACAAGGTTCAAATAAATGATTGAAAATCAATCATTTGATCTGGTCGAGGGTTTAAAAGTGTCGTACTTGAGTTGACTTTCCTTAAAAGCGTCTCCTAGTTGCGAGTTGAAAGTGTAGCTAGGTTCCCACATCGAACTCAATATCTTATCTTGGTCGTGTTCCTGTAAGGTTCTTCACTTAGGGATTTGCAAGAGATTAATGTTTTCCTTTGCTGTTCGAACCCTGCATTCTTGGTTTGTTTGGTCTATGAGAGAGAGAGTCAAGATCTTCTCTCTGAATGGTTATTTGTTGGGTTTTCTTATGTAACAAATTCAATGGTGATCAATGGAAACGTAACTAGTTTCTTTCCAAGGTACTCCTATTCTTTTTCATGGCATCAATGGTCATATGTAACTCATTTCTTTACTCAACCATCTATTCCAGTTCGTCTCTTCCCTTGACCAGGTAATCTTGGTTTAACGCTGCAAGTCTTTAAATGAATATTATTTTTTTTAATGGATTAAATGTAACTTAACCTGCAATGTTTGTTTGTAAAGGTAGAGGAGGAATAAGGGTATTCTTGGAGGATTCGATCCATGGCCTCTCTGCAACTTGCATAAGGTAAAAGTATTGGCATTTATCTTTATGTTCAATCTTGTTTACAGTGTTTTAATAAGTTGTTTTGTCTGCCACTGACGCCTTTGTTGTAGGTTGGGAGCACTAGTGAGGAAGGCGACAAGGTCACCTCCTCCCAGGATTATGTCTTGGAACTCCTGGGTAAAGAACCAAAAACCCTAGATATGGTTTTCATTCCATAAAAATTAAGGAATTTTATCTATTGTCGTCGATAATGTTATGGTTCACTGCAGGTATTAAAAGCCTGATCATAAGGATCCAGGAGGAGGGAAATACTCCAACACTATACAATATTAGTGTTGCATGTGTTTTGTTCAAAACACATGGGGTTTACACTTTGTTTCTACATAGGGATTTACATAATCTTTTCTTAGTATTGGTTTTAAGTGCACTAGGGTTTGTTTTATTACTTTCCTCGGTACTATGGGTGCCATCGCAGATGATCTTATCACCACTTGACTTACTCTATAATTGAAGTTTATTTATGCTTTAAAAACAAAGGTGGAAGCCATCATAGATGGTCTTACAACGACACTGTCACGTACCCATACCCCATTTACCTGCAGAATTAAAAATTTCATCAAGAACCTTTGCTATTCATTGAAACATAGATCATGGCCGTGAAATACTTCTCGACATTTCCAACATTTTCATTCTCCCTCCCATATTCCATTGATCAGTTTGACGATCTGAAAAAAAATATATCAGAGGAGATTGGACTGCGGAGTGAAAACGTGACGAAAATCAACGATAAAAAATGTTTCGCAGCCCAAATCAAATCAACAACTCAGAATCATCTCGCAAAAATCAACGGTGCAGAAAAGTTGAGTTACAGAATCGAAAACATATCAAAATTTCACTCTCGCACCCTTCATCCTGCATGCCACATCCCACATCTCGCATCCCACATGCGGAACGACCGTTGTGGAGATCGAAGTTGAGGAAATCAAAATTTACCATAAGTCATTTCCGCATCTCACATCCTGCATCCTGCATCATGTATCCCACATCCCGCAAATTGTGGAAAGGGAAAATTGCAAAAAGAAAAATGAGGAGATCGAATTTTCCAAAGAAATTTTCCTCATCCCGCATCCTGCAAGTTGTGGAAGGAAAATTTTGGAAATCCATATCTGCGAAACCTGCATCCCACATCCCGCAAGTTGTGGAAAGGAAGTTGCAGAAGGAAAATTCAACTTTGTAACTGAAGTCTTGGATCGATTTGATCATCCAGGACATCACCAATTCAGCCAATCTAACCCTGCAACTTAGTTTAAAATGCATTGAAGGAAACATACATAGATGCATACAATTGTAGTCATACAATGGATCAACTCATCAATTCAACACATTAAACATGTTAATCATATTCCATCAAGCAATTACAAATGCAAAGATGAACACAAGGATAATATAGAATGCATTGAACTTAAAACATACACAGATGTGTAAACATGCAATATATATAGGAAGAAAATACATTCATCAAAGAATTCAACATGTTCATCACAATTCATTAAAAAAATAAAGTTGCAGAGATTGCACAAAAGAAATACTTATCTTGAAAATAAATTGTCCGCAACTAACTATGTCGCTACAAAGTTCCACCCAACCATAGGCCGGTGTGCTCATCAATCTCTCAGTAGCACTGCCACCCCCGAGCTGGGCATGATTTCCACAAGGAAAAAGGGACACTAGTAGGCTTACACATAGCCAAAGATACAACTAAACTCAGCTAAGCCAACATAGTTGGGCTTATTAGGATGCAAGGAAAAACAAGTCAAACACATGGATTTTTTAGGCAATAGAGCCAAGCCATCTCACTGCTAGGTTTCACAGACTGTTCAGCCAGGGATCACACAAGACATAGCCAACCAACTACCAGCTGGGTTTATTAGGCTGTAAAGGAGGTGGAAAGGTTGATTGCTAAGCTAGTGAGCTCAACCACAGAGCTGTGGACACCTGCACTAGATCTAGCCTGACTTCTAATACATCTACACACCAAACACAAAGAAGCATCCCCTTCTCTACTACCCAGTCCCTCAGGCTATTCCTTCCCTTCCAGTGTTGTTTAGGGTATGCAAAGAAGAAAATCAGCCTTCTAGATCTGTCTGTGAGGTTCCTTCTCACATTAATGTTAGCAAGCTAATTGAGACCACATTCCCCACTCCCCAAACCAATTCAGAGATAGAAGGAGATGGACACATAGCAAACCACAATGTCAACACAACAAAACAGGCTTCCACTCACTGTATGCCAGAGGAGACTATTACATAATAATATTGAGGAAACCACAGATGATCACTCTTTCCCATGAAATCAAGTGATCTCCACTGCTCATTCATTTAGCAACAAAGGAGACTAACAAACCTTTGTGCGGATGAGGATAGTAATATTAATTCTTGCACATGATCTAGGAACTAAGATTCAATCTCATCAAAGAATTATTAACAATTACTCATGAATTAGCAATAACTGGAATACCCAATA
>LPNX011039820.1:84009-131174 GCA_001517045.1 Pseudotsuga menziesii
GTAAAACAGAAATGAACAACTTAGAACAAAATGCGGTTTTGTAAAACAGGACAAAAAAATACCAGGGTACTTGAACTCAATGGAAAAAATAGAGAATGATCCCCAAAAATCACAATGTTTTACTGAAGGCCAAATGGTCCACTGGGCATACACATTGAGGAAAGAAAACTGAAACGTGAAGGATTAAAATCAGAATGGTTCAGTTTCCTATAGCTCCACATGAATGATGGATGGATGAAAAAAATGCCCCCCCCCCATCTCCCCCAAGACGTGAGGGAAGATGAAATGCACACACATGAGTAAATGGCATACGGCTCTAGGTGTTTTCTTGCCCATGCAGTCAAAATACGATATTCAAAATTGGGTGTTCTTCCCAATTCGAATTCCCCATACTCTTCCCCTTCCATGCAATACTACCTCAACCACATTCCTACAGAAATAAATGGTTGAAAAGAAAGACAAGAAAATGGGTAGTTGATAGTTTTGATGGTTTTTCCCCAAAGGCTTAAGGTTAAACATTCCCCCTCCCTATTCCTTATGAAATCATGCCCCCATCTCATTTTTCGTTGCATTTACATAGATGGCTATGGGTTTTTCATTAATTTGCATAGTTACATGATGTTTGCAAATGTGCTTTCCTTAGCACATAAAGCATAGGAAACAACCATTATCGCATATATACCAAACATTAATCAATGGTAGGGCCTTGGCCTTGAGCTCCTTTTCATGATCCCATATCATATTTACATCATATACATTTAATGAAAACGGGGTCAAAATCGGGGTGTTACATTCCCGTCCCCCTTCAATAGCACTGTCCTCAGTGCTTAACAATTTAACAAAATATAAAACTACATTGGCACCGCCTTCAGTGCTTTACAAAAATTGAACCAACAATGAATGTGTCAGCCACATGGCATCTTCCAGCTCCCATGTAGCCTCTTTTGGACCACAATGCTTCCTCTGCACCTTTATCTATTCGATGGCATGACCTGGAACTCTTCCAAGTCCTTGCTTGCATGCATACGCAAACACCACTGGATCTTTTTCTGGTCTTGGAGAATCCTTCTACGCATCTTGGAACATTTCCTATGTCTTTGGCAACCAACAATACCTATGCTCAAGCCCCAAGCAATGAGTCAATTCCCATGTTAGTATTAACAAGATTTTCCAAAATTGTAGATGAATCATAGGAACATGTATATTGACATAAAATCAACAAAACATTTCCAAGTTAACCAAATACTCATCTGCATAAGTAGCTTCTTTTGGTTCCATAGGTGTTCAAATTGGTTTTATACAACCATGGCACTCACAACCCTGCCCCACCCCAGACATGGGTGTGCATTAAAGGGTATCCAAATTTCAGCAAGCCTTAGATCACTTGTAAATACCTCTCAACTGAGGTCTGACGGCTCCATTCTTGAGCCCAACACCTCTTCAAGGGTTTCAATAGTAGTTCTATTTGAGAGCCTGCACCTCTTTTACGTGCTCACCAAGCTCAAGTGATTTCCTTCATAACACCACATTGAATTTAATTCACATGTTAGATTCATCCCTATAGGATGCAATCTATAAAAAGATTTTCAAAACCATGGCTACATCATATGCTCATGTATAATTATAGAAAATCAACGAGGATTTTCCAAGTAATCCAATACTTATCTGTATAGAAGTTCATGTCCATGGTCAGCCCAGCTTCAGATCCTAATACCTCCTTGGTGTTTAATGACAGCTCTAGCGTATAGGCCTAGCACCATTCCCAGGTGCTCACCAATGCTTAGGTGCTTACTTTCCAGACACCATAATACCTAGGGGTTATTCTCTTCATGGATCCCCCACTCTTGTGACTATCCCCTTACGGCGTGAATGCATGTAGAAAGAATTCTATCTGGACGTCTTACTCCTCGGGCATCCCCAATGATGCATACCGGTGCCTAGCTAGTAGGGGGGAACAGAAGCTATGCATATCCTTCCAGAGGAGACATGTATTCTCTGTACATATTTTCTTCATCTCACCTGCCTTACATACAAGCATGTAGCTCATATGAGATGACATTATAAAATTTTAATCATAGGTTTCCAAACCTATTCCAAAGACATCCCTATGAGAAGCTATGTACACCCCGTACATCCTTACGAGGATCCATGTACACCTAGGACATCCTTTTGAGGAGTTATGTATCCCAAGCACATCCTTCTGAGAAGCTATGTACTCCAAGGGTGTAATTCCACCATCTCACCTGCGTGACATTCAAGTATGCAATTTACATGAGATGTCATCATAAAATTGTAATCATATATTTTCAAATCTATTTCATGCATGATAAATTTCCCATTATCAAATGATCAATAACATTGATAGTCAAATCAAAATTCGAATTCACACATCTGCTTCCCACGGAAAATCATATTTTGTAACCATGAGGTCGTCCTCATATTGTTTGGATTTTGCAAGTGGGGAGTACTCATCCCTGACCTACACATGCTGCCCAAAACCTAGACATTCACATACAACATGTCATCTTGAAACCATTTTAGATAAGCCAAACAATTAATAATCATCAACAAAATTTAAAATCTGAAGTTCAAAATCTGTTATGTTCAAAAGTTAGATTTTAGTCATGAGATCCTTCTCATAGTGCATGGCAGTTTCATGCCTTGGTTTCATTGGGCACAACCATGTTGCTCTGCTCAGGCCATTCTACCTGAGTCTTTAGAAAGTCCTTGTGTGTATGCCTATACACACAAGGGCCATTTCCTCATGGAACTACAAGTTCACATGTAGGCTTCCTCAGCCCATACGTAGACTCAAATTTTCCTGCAAAATCTTCTTCAATGATCTTCCTGCAATACCCTACAAGTCCCACCAAAGATATTACATCTGTTAACTTTCTTGGAGCAGGCCAATTCATCATGGCCTCAATCTTTTCAAGGTCTCCAGATATTCCTCTATCTGAATCAATGTGACCCAAATGATGATTTCTATTTTCATAGAAGTCACATTTGCTCAAACCTGCATACAACTTATGCTTCCTGAGCAATTTCAAAGTCAGCCTCAAATGTTCCACATTTTCTTCCTCATTCATAGAATAAATAAGAATTCCATCAAGGAAAATGAGAGCAAACATTTCCCAATACTTACTGAAAACATTATTCATGAGGCACATGAATGTAGCTAGCACATTTGTGAACCCAAATGGTACCAGTACAAACTCATAAGATCCATACCTTTCTCTGAAGGAGGTCTTATGAAAATATTCATCTGTGATCCTTACCTGCTGGTCACCAGACCTTAAGTCAATCTTGGAAAATACCTTTTCTCTTCTCATTTGATAAAAGAGGTCATCAATTCCAGGAAAAGGATACTTTTCCTTCACATTGACTTTGCTCAGTTTCCTATAATAAATACACAACCATAGTGTACCATCTTTGTTTTTCCCAAACATGAATGGTGCTCCCCAAGGAGACACACTTTGTCTGATATACCTCTTTTCCCACAACTCTTGCAGTTGCATTTTCAGCTCTAGTATTTCTGGTATGCTCATCCTACAAGGTGTATGGGACACTGGTGTTGTTCTAGGAACAAGCTCAAAGGTAATATTAATGTCACTTTTTGGAGGAAGCCTTAGTCGAAGTTCATCAGGAAGAACATTCCTGAGTTCTTGTATCATATGAAATCCCTCCAACCTAGGAGTATCATACTCTACTGCCTCCAAAACATGAGCTGTATACACTCTGCAACCTTTTCCGTAGAACTTCTTCAGCTACATTATTGAAGACTTCCTTCCAGAGATCACTTTTGGAAAGCCTTTCATAACAATTAGGTTCCCTTCTTCATCCAAGAACTCAAAAGTCTTGTTGTAACAATCAATCTTTTCTCTATGTGCTTCCAACCAATCCATTCCGATGAGGACATCATAGGATCCAAGTGGCAAAACATTCAGATCTGCACAAGTGACTAACCTATCCATGACTAATGGACATTTCCTTATCACCTCACTGATCTCCTTCTTGGTTCCAGTGGCTAGTTGGACTAACCATGATATTCTATGCTTTGACTTCTTCAAAGTGCATGTCTCAACAAGTCTAGGGGAGATATAGCTATGAGTCGATCCATGGTCAATCAAAACAGAAAAAGTCTGTTCAACAATCTCACCCTCAACTTCCACTATACTTGAGTCATGGCCTTCCTGGTGGTCTTCTAACACTACACAAATTTTAGGAATGATCCTTGATTCCTGACCCATACTTTCAGCTTCTTGGGTGCTAGGGACTTGACCCTCATTCTTATTCTCAAGTGGACAATTCTTGCACAGATGGAGTCCTTCAAATCCCCAACATTTGAGTGGTTCCTTAAGCTTTTCCTTCATTATTATGGACGATTCAATCACAACTTTTGATGGCTACCTTTGCTGCTTTAGGAGGTGAAAAGGTTTAAAACTTATCTTCCTTGGGTTAAGCTTCTCATCCTTCTTATGGGAATTTTTCCTACTCTCTTTTTCCTTTGTTAACTGATGCCCAAAGTTTATCTGCCTTTAGAGAGATGCCACATTATGCAGCATGGCTGTAATCAACTGGTTTTGTTCTACCATAGCTTTGACCAACCCTTTATTTTCTTCCTTGCAATCCTGTAACTCTATCCTCAAGATTCTTCTGGTAATTGAAACATCTGGGAAACCCTCTTTTTCCCCCTTCCCAACAGTCTTAGCTCCATGACATTGGGTATTGTAAGAGGACCTTACATACCTTTTTTCATGTGGACAAATCCGATGCAAACGGGGTCCTTCACATCTCCAGCATTTGAGCAACATTCTTCCCTCTTGTGGGTCTCTTGGATTTTCCCCCATAGCATCCTTCCCATGTCCACAGGGATCCTATGCATCATCATTTTGTTATTCTTCTTGGCCCTGATCTTCATTGTCCCTCTTGGTTGAACCAATATCAACTTTTCAATCTGCACTATGACTCTGCAAAATGTGTTAACAATAAAATTTGTTAGTCAATCTCAGAAATTCAAAAAATTGCTTACCAAATGCTTATTGCAGGCATGAATGGTCAAGATCATAGTATAATCTAGATCTATGGTCATGGTGCATTTCGTTGGGTTGGATAAGTTTAGCAATTTTTCTAAATAACACTTCTTTTTCACGGTAACTTTCTTTCTGCAACTAATTACCTTGGCACTTTTATACCAGTGCTACAAACTTTTCTCTAAAAACTATCCACTTGGCCCATCTAGGCCCAATGTTGTAACCAATAGCTTTGATACCACTCTGTCATGTACCCATACCCCATTTACCTACGGAATTAAAAATTTCATCAAGAACCTTTGTTGTTAGTTGAAACACGGGGCATGGCCATGAAATACTTGTCGACATTTCCAACACTGTCATGCTTCCTCCCATCTTCCATTGATCAGTTTGATGATCTGCATGGAAATATCTTAGAGGAGATCGAACGACGGAATGAAAACGCAATGAAAGTCAACGATAAAAAACTGTTCTGCACTCGGAATCAAATCAACGGCTCAAAATCATCCCGCAAAAATCGACGATGAGGAAAGATTGAGTTGTGAAATCGAAAGCATATAAAAATTTCACTCTCACACCCCGCATTCCGCATCTCGCATGCCACATTCCACATCTCACATCCCACATGCAGAATGACCATTGCAGAGATCGAAGCTGCGGAAATGAAAAATTTACCATAAGTCATTTCCGCGTCCTGCATCCCGCATCCCACAAATTGTGGAAAGAAAAATGTGGAGATCAAAATTTCCAAAGAACTTTTTTGCATCCCGCAAGTTATAGAAAGGAATTTGTGGAAGGAAACTTGTGGAAACCGAGATCTGCGAAACTTGCATCCCACATCCTGCAAGTTGCGGAAATGAATTTGTGGAAGGAAAATTCAACCTTTTAACTAAATTCTTGGATCAATTTGATCATCCAGGCCATCACCAATTCTCCCAATATAACCTTGCAACTTAGTTTAAAATGCATTGAAGGAAACATATATAGATGCATACAGTTGCAGTCATACAATGGATCAACTCATCAATTCAACACATTAAACATGTTAATCATATTCCATCAAGCAATTATATATCCAGAGTTGAACACAGGGATAATATAGAATGCATTGAACTTAAAACATGCACAGATGTGTAAACATGGAATATATATAGGAAGAAAATACAATCATTAAACCATTCAAAATGTTCATCACAATTCATTAAACAAATACAGTTGCAGAGATTGCACACAAGAAAGACTTATCTTGAAAAGAACTTGTCCACAACCAACTATGTCGCTGCAACGTTCCAACCAACCATAGGCCAGTGTTCTCATCAATCTCTCAGTAGCACTGCCACCCCCGAGCTGGGCATGATTTCCACAAGGAATAAGGGACACTAGCAGGCTCACACATAACCAAAGATACAACAAAACTCATCCAAGCCAACACAGTTGGGATTATCAGGATGCAAATAAAATCAAGTCAAACATATGGATTTATTAGGCCACAGAGCCAAGCCATCTCACTACTGGGTTTCATAGAAAGTTAGGCCAAGGATCACATAAGACACATCCAATCAACTACCAATTGGGTTTATTAGGCTATAAAGGAGGTGGAAAGGTTTACTGCTAAGTTAGTGAGATCAACGATAGAGCTATGGAAACTTGCACCAGATCTAGCCCGACTTCTAAAACATCTACACACCCAACACAAGGAAGCATCCCCTTCTCTGCTACCTAGTCCCTCAGGCTATGCCTTCCCTTCCAGTATTGTTCAGGGTAAGCAAAGAAGAAAACCATCCCTCTAGATCTGTCTATGAGGTTCTTTCTCATATTAGTGTTAACAAGCTCATTCAGACCACATTCCCCACTCCCCAAACCAGTTTAGAGACAAAACGAGATGGACACACACCAAATCATAATGTCAACACAACAAAACAGGCTTCCACTCACTCTATGATAGAGGATACCATTGCACAATAATACTGAGGAAACCACAGATGATCACCCTTTCCCATGAAATCAAGTGATCTCCACTGCTCATTCGTTTAGCAACAAAGGAGACCACCAAATGCGGTCCTGCAAAACAGGACGAAAAAATACCGAAAAAAATACTAGCGCGCATGAACTCAATGGAAAAAATAGAGAATGATCCCCAAAAATCACAACGTTTTCTTGAAGGCCAGATGGTCCACTAGGCATACACACTAAGGAAAGAAAAATGAACGTGAAGGATAAATCTCAAGACGGTTAAGTTGCCTGTGGCTCCATGTGAATGAAGGATGGATGAACAAAACCGCCCCCCCTAGCTCCCCCAAGACGTGAGGGAATATTAAACATGCACGCATGAGGAAATGGCATACAGATCTGGTCGTTTTATTTCCCATGTAGTCAAAACACAATATTCAAAACTTGGTGTTTTTCCCAATTTGAATCCCCCATACTCTTCCCCTTCCATGCAATAACTACCTCAACCACATTCTGGAAGAAATAAATGGTTAGAAAGAAATACAAGAAAAAGGGTAGTTGACAGTTTTGATGGGTTTTCCCCAAATGCTCAAGGTTAAACATTTCCTCTCCCTATTCCTCGTGAAATCATGCCCCCATCTCATTTTCAGTTCATTGACATAGCTAGCTGAGGGTTTTTCATTAATTTGCATAGTTACATGATGTTTACAAATGTGCTTGCCTTAGCACACAAGCCATAGTCAGCAACCATGATCTCCTATATACCAAACATTAATCAAAGACAGGTCCTTAGCCTTGAGCTCCTTGTCATGATCCCATATCATATTTACATCATATATATTTAATGCAAACGAGGTCAAAACCGGGGTGTTACAGACACCCTGTATGCGTACGTTTGTTTTGATACATTTTATTGCATCAAGAAATGAAGCAACCCTTAGGGTCTCTGTTGCAAATTACTATGTGGTTATACTTGTATACTCTTTTGAGTTATTTATTGGTTTCCATCCTTCGATGGTCTTACGACCAAGAATATGTTTTGATAACACCGTTTAAAAATATCTCAGTTTTGTTTACAATGGGAGTATGTAGTAATAATACTATTATTACTAACACATATGAGGGTTTAGTGTTTTTATGCAGAATTGGTTAGCTAGTGTATAAATGTCTTGTGCTTGTATTTTATGTAAATGATGGTAGCCATTAAAATGGCTTACAACCATCATATTTAGCCTATTTTTGTTTAAATCATAACATACGACCCATAGGGTCTTGCGGTTTCTATGGAGTAGTTTTAATTATTGAAATCATGGTTATCATACATGCCAATATTTGTCTTGGATGTTTTATTGATCCTCTTACTGTATTTCATTAATGATCGGCCTCCATCGTAGATGAGATTACTACTAGTATTTGGAAAAGGAATATTTGCTTCTACGATTTGTTTACTTTTATAATGTGGATTTACTTTGGATTCCTTGAATCTGGTTAATGAATGTTAGGATTAGATTCGTAAAGGATTTGGTTGGATAAGTTATATGTTAGGTATATCTATGTTGTATGTGACTATTCATATAATATCTATATTGTATGTAAATATCTAAATTGATATGCGACTGTAGATACTTGCGATTCTTTAACTAAATAATTAGTTTAGTTTTAAATCATAAATGTATGTGAACCTATATTGATAGTTTATAAATAATTTAATCCTAGATTATTTAATTACATTTACCTGATTTCGATTTCAACAGTAAATTGTATAGTATTACAAGATATTAACTTTAACCACTTAAATCGTACATTAATTAGATATACGATATAAACAAGAACTGATATAATTCATCAATATAGATTTGTTTAAGGAAATAAATCGAATATACAATATATAAAATCATTTATAAATCCCTAAGTCGAGTATGGATGCCCGATCTAAGAATCCTTCCTAGTCAAAAATAACCATTCGTAGATATAAAAAAAACATAAACAGATTTTAGGATTGATACATAAAAAATATCTAACTCGATACATGTTAGATGACTGTGCAATAAGATTAAAAAATGATTTCTACTTATGAATATAGAAGCAGATCCATATCTAGAATAAATAGCCCACTACAATTAAAACATAGAGTAATAACCTCACACCACTACTGGGAAAACATATAGTAATAACCTCACACCACTACTGGGAAAACAAAAATGGAATAGTTGTTTCTCCCAACAAACTCCTAGAGTAGCCAAGTTACTTGCTCAAGAACCACCGAGGCTGTTCGCTGAACCACAAGAGAAAAATCCACTTAATGCCCCATCTCTTGCATTATCATATTCAATCCTCATCCAATGCTATCCTCCTGTTTTCTAATGGACATACTATTATATAGTATTTTTCCTAAGACTTGGTCATTTATGAGCCTCCTGCTCTTTAGCACTCAACTAGGAGTTGTGACCTGATTTTGGGGAAGATGCCTCTTGCACCTTGAGTTCTCACTCAGTAGTTTTATCCACTTGTCTTTTCCTCTTATGGATCAACAAACACTCTTCAACAAATATTCCACTTATATCCCCTTCAGTATCTTTTTATTAATAAGAGATTAATTCATTGCATTTGTTTTATTTTTTGACTTTCTGTCAAAAATATTTAAAATACTAAATAAATTTTTTCAGCATAAATTAATAATTTTAGGTGCATTACATCACAATGAAATGGTTAAGAGGCTCTGATACAAAACTTTACATGAATTTTTACAGGATATTTTTCACCATTTACTTCGCATGTTAGAATTGGAATGCTTAATCTCATAAAAAAAACACTTTTAAAAGACCATTTTAAATGTGTAATCAAACCACATAAACAAGTATGCAATTCATAAAAATTGCATACAATAGATGATAACAAAGTTCACCCCTGTTGGGATACATTTCCGAGCCACTTTGAATGAGAAGACTGATCTTATTAAGTCTTCAAAAATATTACAAACATGATTTCTAGAAAAATTCTTGAGGTCTATCAGTCAAACACATAAATAGACTACACCATTGTGTTCCTCTTGAAATTATGAGTAAAATGAGTGTAAAATCGACCTATTTTTCTTGAAACCTCCCCTGGCATGCAAATCAATAAAACCCTGTTATGTGATTGTATGAAATGTACAGATTGTACCTTTATGTACCTTTCTCCCACCTTGGGAACTATGAAAAATATTGGCGTCAAACTCTCTCATTATGGTTGTGTAAAAGGGTGTTTAAATAACTTTTTGGAGGCTTGAAACTATGGGAAATGTGCCCCTATTTTGGGCTCCAATTGTGTAAAAAATATTTTAATATATCTTTCCAACTCTCTTCAAATGGATGGGAAATAGACCATTGGTACAAGGATTTGGTAGCAGGGAAGAGGTCCTAGGGTCAAACCTGCAGGCCTCGCCTACTCCTTTTGTATGGGAAAAAATATAATATATAATATATGTGTGGTGGCTTGTTATTAAGGTATTAGACCTTGGTCTAATGGTGTTGGTTTTTAGTTCTATGACTTGTGGTGATATCTAGTGATGTGAAATTTTGTGGTTACAATGTTACACATGGGGTTGAGGGATAAGACCTCGACCTTGCCCCTTTTTCGAAATACACAATTGTTCAACTTCAAATAGGAGTGAATACCTACATGGTCAATAATCAACTGCGGGAATAATGGCTAGTAGGACTATGTGGAGGACTTGGATGAGGTAGAGGTCGCGGGTTCAATCCCCTCGACCACCACATTTTTGGTAAACAAAACCTGCAACATGGCCAATCATATCGCCATGTGGTGCTCTTCGATTGGTCCATCTGGATGCCGAAAGGATGCCATGTACCTGCCACCTATCAACTTAATGACACATATCTGCCACATATATGATACATGGATTCCATGTCACCCACATGCTGACTGTACATGATATGTGGTACCCTGTGGGTGTGCCATGTGGCCCCTTTTTTGCCACATTTACCTGGTTTTCCCAAAGTTCATAACTCAATAAATTTCTCATCCGGAGGTTGTTTTTCGTGAAACACACATCACCAAAAATATCTTGTTGATCTATATGCAACTGCAAGATTCTATTTTCATTTTGAAGACTTTCATTTTGATCGATCTTGGAGATCCTCCTAGATCAACTCTTCCCACTAGGAAGCTTTTGGGCCACCAAAAGCATGGTATCATTTAGAAAACACATGACAATATAGTTCCCTCAATCTTCTACTATCTATCCATCATTTCTTTATTCAATGCATTAGGATTTATAATCCTTCCTTGTCCCTACTTTTATATTAGATTATATTTTCCTAACTTAGGAGTCATTGATTAATATTGGGTCCACTAGAACAATTGGGTCCACTTGGGCTATTGGTGATACTAGTACTAGTCACTAGAGTGTGGGGAACACATATAGAGGTTAGCTGCAATGAACTACATCTTCATGCATAAGTTTATATGCCTCTAAGACCAAACCCTACAATTTAGGAGCCACTAGGAGTGCTACCACCAACCTCCTTCAGTTGTTGGTAGTTGGTAACTAGTTAAGCTAAGCCATGTACCGGTTACATTCAGTTAGATGTCCTCTAGTTAAATTAGCGCCATTATTGCATGGTTTCATGTGGGAAGGCACCTATTCTCACCTACTTCTCACCTACCACATCAATTTAACTGGTTTAACTGATTATAATCGATTGAGAGACTGAATTAGACATCTGGAGTTAGACTAGTGAATTTCGGTAGTGATTTAGACAATTCTAATTAGCCATGCAGTCAGATTGAGTTGGTAGATTTGGTTCATATCCACATGATTCGAATTATCCTTTATGTAACACTGTTGTATACTTCTATAATTAATGAAGTTTATTTTGTAATTATACAGAGGAATACTTATCATTTTTTTGTAAAATTTGTCTTGTTCAGTGTGTATTTTTCATTCCATTACACTTCATAATAATAAAACAATTCAATTGCAATCATTGCCTGAATATCAATGGCACAATAATTTAACATGGTATCAGAGCCTACTCAGGAAAGCAACAAGTCTACCCAATCTTCATTGTACACCAGAAGCAAATGGGTTTCCACATAAGTCCTGCAAAGCGTGCATTGCTAAGTCTGGATTCATTCAGAGGAGTCTCTGTGGGCGTGACGGACCCTGATAAAGTGTACATGTTGATATGGAAGGATTGATTCTGACATATTGTGAATTGTTTTTTATTTTTCAGTGATTTCTTATTGGTGCTACATAGATCAGTTGACTAATTGACTGATCAGAAGGAAGAATTGATGGATTCTCCTACTTTCTTACCCCATATCCTAACACCCTTCAACAATGTCGATTGGAGGGTAGATATGTAGGTCTCCTTGCACAATATTGGCCTGTACAGGATGACTATGGGTAGAGAGACAGAACCACATCATCCTACTGAGAAAACCAAGTTCTCGAACCGATTGGATGAAGCCTTTAGCTTCCTGTGTGCTGACATCTCTAGGGATATCCTCTTTCATCTTGAGGGATTGAATACTCCCAAAGAATCTTGGGAGAAGCTCAAATTATTGTTTGGAAAACAAGATGATATTCGGGGACACATCTTGGAGAACGAGCTAATATCATTACATCCCAGAATTTTCGAGACTATCCGACAGTTTTTCACACAATTCGAGTCTCTAGCACTACAATGTAAGCAATGCAGAATAAAGAGGAATGATGAGAAGCTTGTGCTCTTTGTTCTCAACAAACTTGGTTCTAACTATTCTATCTTCGTCTCTACCTTCCATTCTATAAGAGATTCCATCCCTAATTGGAATTTGCCTTCACTTGATAGCTTTGTCGAGTCTTTAATATAAGAGCATGATAAGTTGGTCCAAATTGGAGTCCTCCAAAAATCCAAGACCAAGACCTTTTGAAGCACAAGGGGAAGGAGCCTAAAAAATCTGATTCGAAACCAAAAGAGAGTCATAAGTATTCCGAAGGAGATTCAGGCTCCAAGAAGAAGAAAAAGTTTGAAAACACAAAGTGTCCTTATTGTATGAGGGGCTTTAATCCTGAAATCCAGTATATGAAGAAGCAAATCGACTAGTTGTATGCCTTCCTTAAACAAAACCATATTTCTCTTCCACAAAGAGAAAATAATTATGTTGTTGGAAAACTGAAAGAAGATCATGAGAGGTGCCATTCCTTGAAAGCTGACCTCTCTCGGTTGAAATCTTACTTGATTGATTCTAGAGCATCCAACCACATGGTTGCTTCCAAGGATTCCTTCACCACTGTCAACCTCACAGGAGGGCTTACTATCCATATGGGTGATGAATCTTAGATCCCAGCAGCAAGAAGAGGTTCCATTAAAATCCAACATGGTGATTTCAAGAATGTTCTCTATGTTCCCTCTCTTGCAGCAAATTTTTGTCTGTATATCAGATGACCCACACCGGCTCACCAAAGCAAGTGGTATTTGGCCCTGGCTCAATGGATATCACATAAATCTCATCTGGGAATACTATAGCAGAAGGAATTGTAGATCATGCCTCCAAGGAATATGTTTTCTCTCATTTCATGCCATACTCAGATCCAGTACAACCACAACTTATATTCGAAGTAGATAAAGGTATCAAAACTCCTGTGACTTCCTGTTGCAGATACAGATTTATTGTCTAACATTTCAGATTCAGAAGAAAAGGAAGACCAACATGACTCTAGATCCAGTGTCGAATTCATCTCAATAGTCTAAATGGGCTCAACAGCTCATTAAAGCATCTACGGATGGTACTGGGAATCCAGATGATAAGAAAAGAATGAGGTCCCAGTATCAGAAAGAGAATGTTGCACAATCCCACACATATCCACTTCTCCCTGAGAGGTTCTTCATGATGTTGGGTTCAAATCCTCAAACATTCAAGGAATATTTGCATGATCCTAGATGGTAGGAAGCTATGGATGAGGAATTTGATTGACTACATTACAATAAAACCTGGAAACTTGTCTCCTTACCTCAAGGGAGGAAACTTGTTTGCTGCAAATGGGTATACAAGACCAAGATAACCTATGATGGAACCATAACCAAGTACAAGGCTCGATTGGTGGACAAATCATACTCATAGTTTCAAGGATGGGACTATAATGAGACATTCACTCCAGTAGAAAGAAAGGATTCCATCATACTTGTCTTGGCAGTTGCAGCTTCCAAGAGATGGGAGGTACATCACATGGATGTGAAAAGTGCCTTCCTCCATGGTGAATTGAAGGAATAGATTTACATGAAACAACCTGATGAGTTCATTGAGGATCCTTCTTAGTTTGTAGACAAAGGAATTCACTGTATGGACTCAAACAAGCCTCAAGGGCATGGTATTCCAAAATGGATTCCTTCCTCATGTCACAGAAATTTGAAAGATGCAAATTAGATTGTAATGTTTACATGCATAAGTAAGAGGGATCCTTTCTATTTATTGTGTTGTACATGGATGAATTGCTCATTACTAGCAGCTCTGCTGCTGGATTGAGAAGCATCAAGTCTGCTATGAAAGAATATTTTCTATGACTGATCTAGGACTATTACAACAATTCATTGGTATTGAAGTAAGTCAAAATACTTCGGTAATCATGATATCACAGTCCAGATACTCATTAGCCATGCTCAAAATATTCCACATGGAAGACTGCAAGGCATCCCCTTTTCCTTCTCTATCTAGAATCAAGCTACAAACAGCCCATTGGGATCCTTCTATATCTCACACATTTGAGACCATACATATCCTATGTTGTGAGTGTTTCTTCCAGGTACATGCAGGAGCCACATGAGTTGCATTGGAAGGAAACAAAGATGATCTTTCAATATGTGCGAGGTACTAGAGATTATGGGATTCATTATGCATTCAGTGCACATATTGATGTAATAGGATTCACAGATTCATACTGGGAAGGATATGGGAATGATATAAAATCCACTTCAGGATTCATTTTTATGATCGGATCTGGGCCAATTTGTTGGTCCAACAAGAAGTTAGCAGCACTTGTACTCTCTTCAGTAGAAGCAGAGTATCGGGGAGCTGTGAATGCAACTATTCAAGAAGTTTGGATACATGGAATCTTGACAAAATTTGAGATTTTCACTTCACCTTCAGTGAAAATTTATTGTGACAACTAGAGCACCATAAAAATTTCCAGTGATCCAGTTTAGAAGTAGAGGATGAAGCACATTGAGGTTCACATGCATTATATTTGGGAATTAGTGCATGACAAAACCATCACATAGCATTATTGTCCTATAGAGGATCAGATTGCAGACATATTCACCAAGTCCTTCATAGAAAAGAGATTTGTCTTTCTTAGATCTCTTTTAGGTGTAAAGGCTTGATTCTTAGTTAATGTTCCTGCATATTTTGAGGGGGGGGAGGTTTCCCATGAGGTTTTCCCTTATTTTCTCGGTTTATTAAGCAACATTTTTAAAATTCTTTTAGATTGTAATTGGGTGACTTTGGCCTTGTTACCAGGGCCCACAATTTTCCAAGTTAGGATTAAGGTGGGGGGGGGTGGGGTAGGATTTATAATCCTCCCTTGTTCGTACTTGTCTATTAGATTATATTTTCCTAAATTAGGAGCCATTGATTAATATTGGGTCCACTAGCACCATTGGGTCCACTTGGGATATTGGTGCCAATAGTACCGGTTACTAGAGTGTGGGGAACACATATAGAGGTTAACTGCAACTGACTTCACCTTCATGCATCAGTTTATGTGCCTCTGAGACCAATCCCTGCAATTTAGGAGCCACTAGGAGTGCCACCACCAACCTCCTTCAGTTGTTGGTATTTGGTAACGAGTTAAGCTAAGATATGCTCCAGTTCCATTCAGTTAGATGTCCTCTAGTTTATTTTGCACCTGTCTTGCATGGTTGCATGTGGGAAGGCGCCTATTCTCACCTACCACATCACTTTAACTGATTATAATTGATTGAGAGACTGAATTAGACATCTGGAGTTAGACTAAAGAACTTCGATAGTGATTTAGACACTTCTAGTTACCCATGCAGTCAGATTGAGTTCGTAGATTCAAATAATATCCACATGATTCAAATTATTCTTTATGTAACACTATTGTATATTGCTGGAATTAATGAAGTTTATACTGTAATTATATTGAGTAATACTTATCATTTTTCTGTAAAATTTGTCTTATTCAATGTGTACTTTTCATTCCATTACATTGCATAATAATACAACAATTCAATTGCACTCATTGCTTGAAGATAAATGGCACAAGAATTTAACAGGATGCATTCCCTTAAGCCCCACAGGAAGATACTCCACATCACCACTTCATGAAGATCTAACCTTATTATCAAGTATGACATATTCCTAAAGTTCATTGCCAAGTGTTCATGCAAATTTTCAAGGTTTAATATAATGATCATGGATTGGTTTTTTAATAGCATGTAAAGTTCAATGTCTAGTATCACAACGTATAATTTTTTATGAAATGGTTGAGAAAGGAAAAAGTTATGGCATAAACATGATCAATTTTCCAAAAATATGCTTGTATATAAAATCCACCAACTTGATGCACTGACTCACAATGCCTATAACTAAACTTTGAAATATATTATAAAATATTAAAGTTGCTTACATGTTGAGAGTTGTTGCAATAATGTTGTATGATAAGGTTATTGCCAAGTTTGAGAACTCTAAGTGTTTGTCAAAATAAATTAATTGTAATATAGGAGTCAAGAAAAGTTGTCCCTTATCCCCTACGCTTGTTGGTATACACAGTGACAAGATCGAGAGTTGTTTGGAAGATGCACATTGTGTTTTCAAGAGCTTGGCTAGTATAGTCATCATCCTTGTTTACACCAATGATATTTTTCTTATAGAGAGGAATCCCTATGATCTCGATATGAAACTGGAAATTATTAAGGAAATTTTATTTTATACAGGTGTGATTATCAACACTGACAAAACAAATGTTATGATAATAAAATTCCAATAGGTCTGTTACACTAATCTCATGTATTCCCACAACAACTTAGAGGAAGTGACTTCATACAAATTTCATGAAATTGATCTTCATGACAAGCGTAATTGGAACCATATCATTGAGAAAAGGATTAATGGAGGGTGGAAAACTTATTATGGACATGAAAATAGTTGTAAATAAAAAAACCTTTGGATTTGGGTTAAGAAGAAACTCTTCTTTGATACCCTCATCACTCCTCGTATCTAATCTGGATGTGATTTTGGGCTTGCAACAACTCTAGAGAATTCTAGAGAAGGATGGAGAAAAACCCAAAAGTGTTTTATACAGATAATTCCAAAATTTAATGCAATACTCCCTATGTTATCCTTCTCATAGAATGAGTCTACACCCCATTGAGAGCATGGTTATGAATGGGTACCTAATGTACAAGATGAATATTCAAACAACATAGGTGATAAGAGGTTTCCTAATATTGTTTCATTTTATAGTCAAAACAACTTACAATGTAAGCAATGTTCGTATAAAGACACCATGTCTTGGATAAATCATTGGGAAGTTGAGGAAGAGGTCACTCTCCATAATAGTGACGATATTAAAAATATTATTACTTCAAAATTTAAGGAAAAGTGTGGTGTGATAAATAATTAACAAATAAGAGAAAATTAAGATATTATAGAGAGGTCATCAACCCCAATATAAAAGATAAAACTCTCTCTATTTTAACTAGTGTAAAGCAAAATGAGCATTGTTAAATAAGAACAAACTCTCATCAGGTCCATATTGAAGCAAGACGTTCAACAATTCCTAAGACGTCGTAGGATGAAATAATTTGTCATATTTGTGATACCAATATGGTTGAACATAAAAATCGCTTTGTCATAGAATTTTGTGTGTACACCCACATTAGAGTTTAATTTCAAATTTAAACATGTGTTCTCTCAAATGGTTTTGTAAAAATATAAGTTCTAAAATAAACCAGAGTAGTTTATTTATTCTACATTTTGGATTTTTGTGAGGCTAATATTTTTTTTGGGTCAAATATAAATTTGTAAGGGTTTAAATTGGGTTTTTGAATGCATAAATAGATTCATCCCCCTCAAATACCCCTATGGAACTAGAAATATGCAATTTAGCTAATAACTAAGATTTTTTTGAACATTTCCAACCAGAATCTCAACAAAAACAAAAAAAATAAAATTTAGAATATTATCAAAATTTATCTTACTAAAAATTAATAACCAACATCATTATCATCAACGTCATATTAATTACGTTATATAATATTTCTAACATATATCATAAAAAATTATTCACAATAAACCTAACCCTTTATTTTCTTATTTTCTCAAATCGAAACCGAATTGAAAGGACGAAATTACATGGTTGAAGTTGAAATAAGAAAGATAAATCTATACAGTAATTCGTAATTTTCCTCGTTATATTTTTAATTAAAGTATTTTTTATTATTATATAAATTTGTTAAATTATAAAATATTAATTTGTTGGAACTGTTGTTGAGTGGTTAAATATTTTCGTGGTTTCAAGGACTTCCATAAATTAATACCAAGATTGGAGATTTGAATTTAACGCCAAAGAATTTTTTTTCTTTCCCCTAGAAAAAATCGTAATTTTATTTCAAAAAAGAACAAAATTATGTTTGTAGCAAATATCATAGTAGTCCCATGCTATCCATGAAATTTGTGTTGTTTACATAAAGAGTAGCCATAATATGTCCATACATATGTCCAAAATGATGTCTAAATAAGTACCAAGGTCGTATATTGTATAAAAAAATAACTAAACTATAAGCATACAGTTTATAAAACTGTTGAGATATATACACAAGTGGGACCATGTCCAAAATATATAAACTATTGTATCAATAACCATATCCATCATATCAAAAAGATAGAAATATACTAGTGCCGGAGAGCTATCCCATCAATGGACGGGCAATGATAATCTCTGTAGATATGACCCTATGAATGTTCCTCGACTTGCCAGGAACCCAATGGAAGTTGCGTTCCTTCCTTGGAAAGACGATCAGCCAATCCATTGCGTTCCCTGAAAACATGTGAAAAAGAAATACCTTCAAACCATCGTTTCGTATCCAAATCCTGAGCAAGAATAGGACGGAGCCACAATATATAACAATTTTGTATCTCTTTCATCTAATTGATAATGATCAAAGAGTCCCCGAAGACCTGCAAATGAGTACATCCCTGTTCTAGAGAAAAAACATAAGATACTTGATAGGTAAGGGCTCAACATAGTTATTCGAACCAGTCCCTAATCCAATAGTAAACAAGAAGAAATGCTCATCAGATAGATATAGAGAAACACCTCCCCCACAAGAAACAGGTTGTCCTTGCGATGCCCCATTGAAAAAACCCCATGGTATACCCCTATCAATCACTTTAGGGACAATCAAATGAGTCCCACACATCCTTGCATTCAATGGATAAAATCCCAGGACAACAACGCAATTTGCAACAACAACTTCTAGGTGAGTAATTTTTTCCTGGAAAATACATGCATTTCGTGCCAGCCATATGCCCCATGAGACAATAACCAACAAAGCCATGTGATTAGAATTTCGACCATCATTATACCATTTGGAAAAAGCTTCCCCCAAAGAGTCACCCTACCACAAACCAAGACCACGCAGACTACGAAAAACAACATCCCACACCCGTTGAACATAAATGCAGCTCAGGAAGAGGTGCCCCACAGTATCATCAGAGTGCGAACATAAAACAAAAATCCCAGGACCATCCCATCCCTTGGCCTGCAACACTTCCCGGGTAAGAATGTTTTGTTCCAAAATTGTCCAAAACAAAATTTTGGACTTTGTCGGGCACCAGAGTTTCCATAACCTCTCCCACCACTAGCAGATCTCCTGATTAAAATAGTCTAGGTTAAGCTAGATGTAAACCACTTTTGGAGAATAGGCCCCCAATGGGTGAAATTCTCAGCTCAAAACATCCTCCTCATGCAATATCTACACCTGAGCCTTTCTAATCCCATAAACATAGCCATTCCAAGCATCCCATTGTTCCATGCCTAAACCCAGACCCAGTCCCCATAGCCATCCATGTTTCCAAATGGAGGTGGAAGATGAATCCACAACCTATGAGAGAAAATGGAATCCACGCACGGACAAGGCCAAAATAGTCTCCACCAAAATAATGTGGGCTCTCCCACTCCCCACCCAAGGTTCCATGCCCATACGAATCCGACTTCCATTCCCAATATTCCAGGCCAATCCGGATCCCACCAAACCGAAAGATTTAACCATCGCCTTCCAGATAATGGAAGCTCCCTCCACCGACTTGTTTTCTTGTCTAATCCACTCAAGGATCGAAATAGGTGTAATATATTTCTAAACCATTACCCACGTCCACAAGCTCTAAGTAGAGATAAGTCTCCATGAGACTTTGGCCGCCAAATCCGAGGAGAACAAATGAATATTTTTTAATCCCCATCCCTCCAGAACCTTTTCCAATGAGATACGGTTCCAGCCCACCCAAACCAAAGAGTGATGATCACCATTACCTCTCCAAAGGTATGCAAAACACAACTTTCTGATTTTCTATAGAATTCCCTTTGGGATCCATGATAGAGCCATCCAATAGACCAGAATGGATTCCAGGACACTTTTGACAAGAACAAGTCTACTAGCCCATGATAGCCACCTATGACTCCATCCCTTGATACGATTCTAAATATTTGCAATGAGCCACATCCAATCACCCTTTTGGTAATCCTTAGGTTTTAAATAGAAACCCAAGTACTTAAGACCAATGTCGAGGTCCCCCACCTGGAAAGGAATCTTGCTCACCAAATAGTGGATCTCCTCCCCCCCAAGTTCAAGACAAAGATGGTCGATTTTGGCACATTAATATCCATGCCAGTTATCGCTTGGAATAACCCCAGCCCCTCATAGAGCTTGTCAAAATATCTATGCGAGCCATCACAAACGATAAGTATATCATCTACAAACAGTAGATGGGATATAGAAAGTGCATCAAATATAGGAACACCCTTGAATCCACCCCTCTTTTTCACATGATCAATAAACCAACTAAGCCCCTCGACCACCAACAAAAACAAAAGAGGAGATAAGGGGAATCCCTCTCACAGTCCTTTCCTTGCATGAAAAATAGGACTTGCAGAGCCATTGATTAATACCACAAAAGATATAGTAGTAATGCACGTCATTATCCACCTAATAAATTCAATTTCGAAGCCCAAAAGAGTTAGTAAAATCCTCAGATATAACTAGCAGACCCAATCGTAGGCTTTTGATAAATCAATTTTGATAACACCCCCTTTCAGTTTCCTAGTTTTTATGCTGTGAAGACCCTCATGTTCCATCCCAATAGCTTCATGGATCTGACAACCCTCAAAAACCCAAACTGTTCCCTTGAGACCCCTAGATAAAGAGCCATCTTAATACTCCTTGCAATAGTCTTTGAAATGATTTTGTAGATACAATTACATAAAGAGATCGGTCTATATTCATCCAAACTAGCTAGCATATCCTACTTTGGGATCAAATCCAAGAAAGTGGCATTAAAAGGTCTATGTATGCTTCCAAATAATCTAGACCCATTTAGGACCACACGAAGATCAGCCCCCATAATCTCATAACACCCAAGGAAGAATTCAATCGTCCAACCATCAGGCCCAGGGATCTTATCTTTCTGAAAAAAGAGCGAAGGATATCCAACAACTCGATCTCACCCACTTCCATCATCAATTGCTGATTATCCGCCCAATCCACAAAAATAGGGAAGCATTGTGCAATTTGAACCACCTTAGCAATATTTGCCCAGGTCTTTCCAAAAAAAGGTTTTCAAAATGTTGGACCCCTACTACAGTCATCCCATCAAAGGAAGTAACATGATCCCCCACATAGTTTTGTAAACCACAAATAGTATTAGACATCCTTCTCCCTTTTGCATAAGACTGGAAACATTTGGTATTCTCATCACCACACAATAGCCAAAGAGCTCGGCTCTGCATTCACCACAATTATTCCCTATCCCCAAGTATTTTCCTCCTCCTGCCCTCTAGCAGGTTGAATTCCTCCGTGATTGCATCTGAACCAAAACCAAAACCACTTCCAACACTAGACACTAAAGAGATAAGTCTCAATTCACAGTCTCGTATCTCAGCCTCTTCCCTCTCCCATTTATCCCTTGCCCAGAGCAAAGTATCCCTCTTAGCTCTGCTTAAGTTCTGCATAAAATGTTGGCTTGCAAATTGATCCCTCATCCCATTAAATGGGATCCATTTCGCCCGTACCAACTCCCCAAACGAGGGGTCATCCAACCAATGAGGATTAAAATTGAAAGGGTTGGGTGGTTTTCTCCCACCCACCTTACACTCCAAAAAATTCAAATTGTGATCAGGATCATCCCCAGGATCCACCCATTGGCGAACTAATTCCATAGTGTCCATAAAACCTTTTGACACTAAAAAACAATCCAGCCTCTTGGCCATCCTTTCCTCCCCAGACCACCGATTTCTCCAAGTAGAAGTAATTTTGATAGGGTTAATGTCCATCCACTCCTTCGTCACCAGTCCATCCAAGAAATAGTTTGATAAAATGTCAGGTACCGCCCGCAAACCCCAAACTTCATTTGTTCCAAGAGAGAAATTGAGATCCCCACCTAGGATAATCTCACGCCTGTCCAATAGTGGGTTAGAGAAAACCCGATCCCAAAAATTTATCTGGTCTTGATACGGTCCATATATATTCAGGATCATAACCACCCACCCCACTTTAGGAATAAAAATCTCCACCCCCAAACCAGAGGCAATACCCCATACATTCTCACATCAACAAACCCATGTCCGCCATCTAGAGGCCAAACCACTAGATCGACCATTAGCATCAATAGTAGGAAAATCCTAATCTAGAAGAAAAGATTTCAGAGCACCCACCACCACATTAGAGATCCCCATAGTTTCTTGTAGCAATAAAACGTCAGGTGCTAAGGCATCAACCAAACATTTAAGAGACGATTTTTTGGAAGGTCTCGTCAACTCACAACAGTTAAAGGATAAAATTTTCATGGGATACCCCCTTCTAGGGAAGTTCCTAGTGAATAGATGACTACCAACTGCACGCCAACCCCCTCCTATCTTGATCCTAATCTATAGAGAGATGTGATTTGCATCCCCTCCCCTTAGAAGAGGCCACCGAATTATCCAGAAAAGAGGGCATCCTCCCTCCCAAAAAATCTACCGAGTAGATCTCCCGATTGCGTAAATTGTAGCAAATGTTATGACCTTCTAATGAGCAGGATGCCAATGACATCAGAGAGGACGAAGGAGAAGTAATAACCCTGGGTAAAGAAAACTCCATTGATCTGACCCTAAACCTCCCTCCAAGAATATCATCACCTCTGCACAGATCAACACCCTCCAGCACATCCCCCCCAAGAGCTCCTTCTTTCTTCCCACCTACATCAAGACCCACTGAAACCAAATCAGAACAAGAAACCATAGGAGGAAAAGATGTATTCATACCTGATGCAAGGTGGCCACCACAAGTTGAACAAGAGGAGGGGAAACCCGCAAATCTTGCATGGTTGTTGCTATCATATTCCCGGGTTCAGTTAACACCACCATTTGTGGAGACTATTCCCTCGGCCCTTGATCCTCCCCACCAAGAGGTGGCCCCATCACATCTCCCCCGGCGGAGAAAGCACCACGTCTCTTCTCCTTAAAATTATGAGTGCATGCAGAAGCTAGGTGTCCATAAGCATAACACCTATAGAAACGGAAGGGAACACCCTCATAATATAGGGGCTGATAGAAAGGACCATAAGGTGTTTCAATCCTTAGTTCTGCCACCAAACCCTTCTTTAGATCCAGGCAAACCATACTCCGAGCCATAGTCCACCGCCCCATCTGCAGGGAGGAAAAATCAGCCTTAACAAATTCCCCTTAGGAATATGAATTAAGTATTGATCTATTATGCATCTGTAGAGAATGTTGACCTATTAGGATTATGAATTAAGTATTGATTTATTATGCATCTGAATAAGTATGGATCTATTATGCATCTGAATAGAGTATCCATTATGCATCTAATTAGAGTATGGATTTATTATGCATTCGTTCAACAATCATTCCTAATATGTTTCCAAATCTAGATATTTTTTCTTGTTATTATATTCATGCCTATAAATTAACCTAATTTAGTATTTGTAGGTTTTCTAATGAATATTTGTTCAGGCATTCATACTTCATACTTTATGTGTTGATTAAACAATTGAAAACAAAATTAACGAAAGATCTATTTACATGGTATAACTTAAGTGGCTTAGAATCATAACCTAGTATGCTTCTATAAACTATCTGAAAGGAAGAATCATATTATTCTTTAAATATAAACTTAGATAATTTACAACACGACGGACGGAAAGAATACCTTTCTAGTTGTTATAACAAATTTACAGATAAATCACCAAAACAAAATAAATAGAATAAACAACCAAGTATTCTCTTGCATAATCTAATAATCAAAAGTACTCGAATTTGGTTAAGAGTTGAAAAGCCTTCATAGAATTATAACATATTAAAGTGCATCTCAGTTCATAAACCCATAATAAAGATCGAGAACGACATATCTGGACTGATCGTTGTCTAAGGGAATAAATACATATGTACTATATAAAATTATAGATAATTAATATTACAAAGTATTGATATCACAAATATCCCATCAATTAATTAACTAGCAATCCTTGACTAAGTCGAAGGTATCAACATAAAATATTGGATCTACTACCACGATTTCTTAAGAACCTATCATGATCACACTGCAAAACCTGTGACCCAATCTTTACCTTTTAAAACCCAAATATAATTTACGGGATACAGATCCTCTTTAAAAACAACAAATCAATCAAATCCAATACGTGGTAGTAAGAACATCATAGATGGAAGCCTTGGCATAAACTTAAATCTAGTAACATAAAACTATCAATCAATAAATAACCAAAAACTCATACGATTTAAAGGTACAGACCGAGAGCAGTCATTCCAGTTAATTCATAGAACTAAGATCATGATAGGTATTATCTTAACTTCCAGAAATGCACAAATACCAAAATGCATAAATAAGAATTTGGCACAAATTCTATGGGTCGTAGTACTTTGTTAGTATCAAATGTTAAACAAAATGGATTCAAAATCCTTGTGTATGTAATACCATCATCGATGGAATCCACCATCTATTATAAACCTCAACTTTTAAATAAAGTTTATAGGCTAGCCGAAGTGGTGGTAAGACCATCCATGATGGCACCCACGATAATATTTAAATCAATAGAACAAAGAAACATACGCACAAAACAAGTTTAAAAACAAATGATGGAACAAATAGGCTGTGAAGCCATCTGTCTGATAGAGTTAAAACCCCTAAGGGTTGAACCAGTTCATAATAAACTTATCTTGCAAGAAGAAGGAATCCTAAAATTCTGTCACGGTCTCAATTTTACATCCAAGACCCACCTGCAACAAGCAACCCAGGTCAATTAGTGACCGATTGTAAATAAAATTAGTAAATAAGATATAATAAGGAATCATATTTACCTTGGAGTTTTGAGATGAAAACCTGGGAGGAGGTGACCCTGTCGCCATCCTCATCAACACTCCCAAACATGCAACCACCATCCACAGTCAGAACCCCCATAATTGTAAAAAAAAATGCACAATGTAAAACAATTATAGTTTTCCTTTACCTTGTTTGAATTGCAGAGAGGGCCGAATGTCAGTCCTCATGGATTCCCTTATCCCCCCTATACCTGCAAGAAATAATTTAAGCATTAGTCCCTACGACCATAGAGTTCATGAAAAACATGTTAACAAACAATTGGATAGTTTAAATGAATTTTTCCTTACCTGGTAAAAGGAAGTTCGAGGTTGAAGAAGGTGGTTGGGTTCAAGTCACAACAACCAGCGATATTTGGCTATTGGAGGCCATTAGCGTCGAAAATAGATCCTTTACACCTTGGGTATCAAATAGGAAGAAATTCATTAACGACTGGAAGGTATACACCAAGAACTTTACAAAATCTCTTTGACAGGGCAGAGCCTCTACTCCCAGATCTTACAGATCGAATAACCACAACAATGAGGGTTTAGACAAAAACAAAGACACATTCAACCCTAAACAAAACCATGGCCATCATGATGTACAATTGGACGACCAAGATACATTCTCGAGCAAGCCTTTAAGGCCTAGACGCGCTGCCAACTCGCATCCAGGGAAGGCCTTTATTTCTAAAGTCAACCAAAGTATAAAGCATTTATAAACCATCAAAATGCATGTCTAAATAACGTTATTATAACATGACATCAATTTATTGCTTTAAACCAAGGTTTGACTATGGTATAACCCCATAGCCCATAATGTATAAACATGTAAATCAACACATTAAACCATGCTATATGTTATCCCTTGCGCTTTAGGACCAAGTTTATACCTTGGGTCCTTTTTATCCTTATTACATTTAATTATGGGATCAAGAATATACCCATACTCTCCCAAGCCTTTTCTTATGCAACCAAAACATCATTCTTTAAGAGTTAAGACGGGGAATGAAGAGAAATACTCAACCTTAGGGCTAAGCAAGCCTTTTGTAACCTAATAAAAAGAAAAAAAATGTAAAAGGGACAAAACATCACCTTCAAGTATTGCGACACCTTGCCTTTAACTTTGTAAACATCCATAGTTGGTGCAACCTATCGAAAAGAGGTTTATAAATTGTGTAAGTGACTATACAAAGCAACAACATATTTACTGTAATGTCCCAAAAAATTGAAAATAATTTTATTTATTTATTAGGCTATTTAAAACTACCTACGCAGAATGTTATTTAACTTGCGGAATATAATGTACACTAAATGTACTACTGTTTGATCGTAAGATGTTCCTACGTTCTATCATCTTGCTTTCAGTTATGCTTATTACTGTATTTTACTTAAATTGTCATCATTCTAATTACTACATTATTCTTATGGTTATACATTGTTGTGTATGTGTCATTACTTGATTATATTTTTCGTTAATTTCATCAGGTGTTTACTTATTGTTTATATGAGTTTAACTTATCTTTATTTTTGGAAACAAAGTGGGCGGAGTGGCAAGACTAGTTCTCCCATGTGACTACCTGAGAGGTAAAGTGTCTACTTGTCTAGCAGACTTACTTAGTTCTACTTGAACTATGGCATATATTTTGTTTGATATGCAGATTATACATAGCGACAGAGACTTGTTAAGGAGTGTTGAACATTTTGATCCTTAACACACCTACTAGTTGTTATTACGGTTTCCTACAGACTCCGATTGATAGCAAGGTAATTACTATGTTTAATATTTATATAGGATAGATAGATTACCTATGTGATACCTATTATTCATTATGTATTTACAGATCCATTGTTCATTTATATTTCATGTTTATTACATTAAGAGTATTAACAAGTATTTGTATTGTTCTTGGCAAGTTTTATAACTTGGGTTAAAAACCCAATTCTTAATTTTATTCTTAATAGTATTACCATGGCATATTTCATATGCCATGGTTTCTAAGCTTAATTCTTAGGGAAAAATAGATATGCAATGGTTTAAGGATTAAGCCTATGGTTATATGATACATATAATACTTATGCATAGTATTTGACTTAGGGTTGGCTCATATATTACATGGTTTAAATATTATATGTTGGGGTTTTAACAATATGCAATGGGAAAGGTGGCAAACAATATCGGTTGTTTACAAACTAGAGATATGGGTTTTGGGTTGATAATGGACACCAGGATGGCACCATTAATGCGCCTTGGGGTTTGAGGCAGCCCAAGCTTAGGGCTTGGCTCCACGAAAGACTTGGTAATTTTTCTTGGCTTACTGTTCATTTGGTCTCGGCTCTATGCAGTGGATGGAGGTGACTTCCAGGTTGACAAAGGTAAGACTTCGTTGGGTTTTAGAAGCATTGTGGTTTTTGTTTTTTCTCATCTCATCTTCCATACTTCTCATCCTTTGTTTTCTTGGTGCTTACAGGTGACAGGGTTGGCGTGGAGCATCATGGCTCAAAGATTCATAGCCGGTTCATGGGTGATGCCATAAGGTGCAAGGTAAGCCTGTTAAATAGACTTGTGCTTGTCACCTCTCGACCTTATGGGTAGGACTGATTTTCATCTCGTCACTTGGTTAGGGTTTTTACTGTGGGGTTTTCATTTTTCCTTCGGTCCTGGGTTTACAAAGTTTGGGTTTGTAATTAAATGATACTGTGGGTAATACAATGGGGGCTTTGTTACAAATCGACCGCCTCTATGTGTAAATGGTAAATCATGTTTAGTTTATGGATTTAAAGCCAAGGCAACACCATTGCTTGCAATTGTGCCATGGCCATTGGACGACTGTGTAAACTTGATTTAATACTTTAATGGTTACTATGTAAATGAATTTATACTGCATTGTTTGATATTTCGTTGTCGTTATTTAGACTTGGGTTTTATGTGGCATTCGCATATCTGGTTGGCCTGTGTATAAATGCTTCCATTTATAAACTTAGGTGTTGATTTGTGACAGTGTATGGTTGAGGCCATGCTATGAATGGAATGAGCACTCTCCATGGTAGCTATGATAGCTCGGATGATTGCATAAATTACTATGTTAAATATTAATGTGTAAATGTGGAATGTGAAGAGCCGTGGGTGTAAACCCTAAATGGCTATCATTGCTGTAGGTTGATTTTCTTGTCAGGGCATATGATATTGCAGGGTTTGATTTAGGGGACTATGTATTTATTTAATGTGGTCGAGGTCGTGTTTACAACGTAGGGGAGAAACAAGTGTCTCACGACCTTGCTATAGCGTAATTATCTTGTTATTATAGCCCACATAATAGCATGGCCTTGATAGATGTAGAACGACGCTACAACATTCGAATCCTAGTCATTGCTTGTATACTTACTTGGACTGTGTAAAAGATTATGATGATGCTATTTTAATTCAAAAGGATTACTATGTATAATATGGTGTTTTTTATTAAGGCCTGCGATCTTGGATTCCCACCAAAGTCGATACTATGACCTCTGTGTATAAGAATTTGTTGAGGTTTATAATTTAGTTCCTGTGTATTATTGTTTGGTGTAGATTTTATTATATAGGGCATCGTATTTTATGTAAGCGAAATGGCAAAGGTCGCCTACAGGATTCGTTCCTGCGACCTTAATGTAATTACATGGTTTTTTGTTTATAATGTAATGTTCTTTGTTTAATTATTATACGATGGCCATGAGTTGATATTAGATGGGACTATAATGTAAACCAATGAAGGGTATCGATTCTTAATTTGTTTATTTAATTTTTAATGGAAATGATTTAGTAGATAGTGTGTATTTAAATATGCATACCTTGAAAGGTCGTTGCTGGTTTATTTATCTTGACTTAATGTGAAATATTTGTAGTTTGTACTTAGTTGTAAATATTGTACTTAGTAGATTGGATTTATGATTCTATTTTATATTTGTTGATTTATATATTTATAGATATGGTAGTTCAGCTGTAGATAATAGATTAGGTTAACTAGGTTGTAAGCTTATACTGATATATATAAAATATGACTTCTGCACTAGTCTATTTAAATTTAAAACATGCCTTTGTTGACAAATGGAATATGTCAGTAGAGTATAAAGGACAAAAGAAAATATAGGTAATAGATCTGAAATAAAACCTAGTTTGTAATTAACACAATTTCAACAGTAAATATAATACATGAATGAAAACTAAGGTGCAAACCCTTCATAAACATTTATATAGGAATTAAATTGCAAAAGTAATCTAAAGAAATAAACCATGGATAAATCTAACATAAGAAGTAAAGTACAACCTTGGGTTATAGTTTAAAATGTAAACCCTAAAATATTTGAACAGAAATTAAACATATAGGGTTAGAACATGTAATGTGAATCTTTACCTAAATCAGCCAACATTTATTCTAGAAAAATAGAATAGGCATCCTAGGATCTCATACCTATAATCTCAAGCTTCTTTAATGGATGAACCTGTACACTCAAATAACTAGCATTAACAATTCATAGGCAGATCTGACCTCTATATTAGATGACCAAATCACTTGGGAACTACCACGTTCCACCCAACCATGACCCAGAACCGTCCTGTTTTCAATCCGGATCCCCCCGAGATGGACTCCAACATGCAAGTATCTTAGAGCTCCTAAGATAGGGTTTCCTATCTGGTATATCAGGTATGGATCAGTTCTCCTTTTCCTTTCAGGAAATTGTTCTTCAAGCATTCTCTTGAGAGAAAAATAGGTAGAATAATGACTCCCACAAGATAGATCATAACCCCAAGCCTTTCCTTGGCTTGAGACTTTATAGATAGAATTTTCTGTCAAAGGGACAATTAAATCAAGAAACCTAGAATTCTTGATTTAACCCTTTTTAATTAATTTGGGGTAATTTTTAATACTTTAACTTAGGAACTTTCAACTAGTTGCTAATTAGAATTTTTGTAGTTATTGTACTATTGTTTATCTTTTAATAATAAATAATAATGGATGGAGCTTCCTTTCTTTCTTTCATCATTAATATTATTACTGTATTTATTATTTATACATACCATGTATAAGATACTGAATAATATAACATTTGTTAACATTTGTTTTTGGGCATCATATACCATGATCCCTAGAATTAATGACACTTCTTCATTAAGGTCATGTAGGTAGATGGTTAGGTCTACTAGGCTAGGCAACTCTAAACATCCTTGCATGTTGGATTCCCTCGTATAACATGGTAGTTCTTCAGTACTTGATGAGAATACAAAAATTCAAAATTTCATTTAATCACTTGTAAATAAGTCTGATGAGATCAATATTTTTCTCGAGTCGTTTTCACTCGGAAGTTATTAAATTCTTTTCAGTAATCCCTAGCACTTACCAGAGCCCATACTCAATGCTTCATAGGGAGTTACAAACTAAGTGCAATTCCAGAGCTCTTCACTCAACACTAATGCTAGGGTGTAATTGTACAATACACCTAGGGATACAATGGCCAAGATCCGATGCTCCAGAGCTTATGCTCAAAATCAACATGGAAGGATCCAGGGATTATGCCCAACAATTCCAATTGTCTTTTCATGTGATCCAGATCTTCTTGCTCAACACAAATTTAAGTAATCATGTCCTCCAGAGCTTCTTTCTCAACACAAAATATCAATTACCCATGTGCTCCGGAGGTCCTCACTCAACACAAAACATTAATTACATATGTTCTCCATAGCTCCTTGATCAACACAAAACATTAATTACACATGTGCTTCAGAGCTCCTCGCTTAACACAAAACATCTTACCAATCATGTCCTTTAGGGTCCACGCTGAATACAAATAAGCATATATATATCATCAATAATTGGCTTACGCGCAATATATAAAACAAATCATCATGTTCATATTTAGTGGGGTCCTCGACCCAATATATCAAAATAAAATATCAAGATAACATCATAATCAATAGGCTCATGCCTATAAGTGTTAGGTCCAAAATTCAGGATATTACATCCCTCCCCGCTTAGAAAAACACCATCCCTGGTGTTCTAGGGACTTAGAATGACATTATGAAACAAGGAGAGGTAAGTCTTTCTCATGCTGGATTTATTCTTCCAAGTAGCATCATCGGCCTCAAAGTGATTCCATTGCACTTTCAACTGGACTATGGTGCACTTCCTGAGCTGCACCTCTCTTTCGTCCAATATATGAATAGGCTCAAGGGAAAACTCCCCTTCAGGTTCCACCTATAATAAGGGCCAATCCACTACATGTTTAGTATCATAAACATATTTATTTAACAAGGATGCATAGAAAACATTATGGAATTTTACATGCGTGGGTAATGCTAACTCATGTGCCACTGGCCCTTTCTTGGCCAATATTTCAAAAGGTCCACAAAATCTAGGTGCTAACTTACCACACCTACCCAAGCTCAATGAGCTTTGTTTTGATTTTACTTTCAAGTAGACATGATCACCTATTTGAAAGTATTTATCTTTCCTTTTTCGATCCGTGTAACTTTTCTGGTGGTCTTATGCTTGTTTAAGGTTCACCTAGACCTTCATAACCAACTGTTCCAAGTCCATTAATAAATCATGCCCTAACATGAGTCAATCCACCGGGCTATCCCAAGTAACCGGTGTTCTACACTTCCGTCCATAGAGTACCTCAAAGGGATTCATCTTGGTGGAATTCTGATAACCGTTGTTATACGCAAACTCTGCAAGATGCAGGTAGTCTTCCCACTTAGTAGGGTTGTTCATGACATACATCCTAAACATGTCCTCAACAATATGGTTTAGTCTTTCTGTATGCCCGTCTGTCTGCAGCTGATAAGCAGTGCTAAAGTTCAATTGCGTCTCTAATCTGGAGAATAAAGATCACCAAAAGTTTCTTGTAAACTTAACATCTCGATCCGAGATGATTTCCTTTGGTATCTCATGCAATCTAAATATCTCCTTCAAGAAGAGATCAACAATGTTCAATTCTTTGTAAGTCGACTTCACATGAATGAAGTGTGCTGATTTTGACAACTTGTCAATTACTACAAAAATAGAATCATTATGCTTCTTACTTTTCAGTAGACTGATGATAAAATCCATACTAATGACCTCCCACTTCCATTTTGGAATGGGTAATGGCTACAACAATCCCAAAGGATGCTAATGCTCAGCTTTGACTAGCTGACATTCTTTACATTTCGCGATGAACATCGCAATGCTGACCTTTAGCTTAGGCCAGAAAAAGTGTCTCTTGACAGTGGATATCGTATTTTGATATCCCGGGTGCCCCAAGTAAGGTGCAAGATGAAATTCCATTAGGATTCTAGACCGAATGTCCCCTCCTTCTAGAACGTACAATCTATCCTTGGACCATAACAGTTTAGATTCATCTACCTTATATTCTTTTTGTTGTTGAAACAACCCCTCCTCTTGGAATTTCTTGATGATTTATACACAGAAATGGTAAATTTTGTTGGTCGTTCTAATCCTCTCCTACATATATGCATTAGTTTGACTCAAAGTCACCTCATATATCATATGATTTTGTCAGCTCTAAGCATCAACAACCTTTTCCTCTTTTCCATTAATGTGCTTTAGCTCGAAATGGTACTCACTAAGGAAATCCAACCACCTGGCTTGCCTGGAATTCAGATCTGGTTGATTGAATAAATACTTTAGACTCATATAATCTGTCTTCAGAAAAAACTTCCTTCCCATAAGGTAGTGCCTTGACATATTCAATGCGTGGATGATGGCTGCTAACTCAAGATCATGCGTGGGGTAGTTTTGCTCATGCTCTTTTAACTTCCATGATTTATAACAGATCGCGTGATCATTATGCAAGAGGACTCCTCCAAGTCCTTCGTTTCTTGCATCCGTGCAAACAACGAAACCCCATCGGGATCCACAATTCCTAGTATAGGTGCGGTCATTAAAAGCTATTTAAGATTTTGAAAAATTTATTCGCACTTGGTAGTCCATAAGAACTTATTTGCTTTCTTTTGCAAAGCGGTCATGGGGCCGTAAGAAATTCTTGAGAAGTTCTCAATGAACTTTCCATGATATCCGGCTAATACAAAAAAAGACCTAATGTCAGTGACACTAGTAGGGGTAGGCCAATCCTTTATGGCTCTAATATCTTTTAGTTACATAGCTATCCTTGTCTCAGAGATAATGTGACCTAAGTACTGTATTTTTGGTTTGTAAAAATCACATTTACTAAACTTAGAGTAAATCTGGTGTTCTCGTAACACTCGTAGTACTATGCGAGGATGTTCTTCGTGTTCCTCTTTATTATTGGAATAAACTAGGATGTCTTTTATAAAGAACAAAATAAACTTATCCAGATATTTATTGAATATGTTGTTCATCATGCACATAAAGTTCACGGGTGAATTGGTCAACCCGAACGACATCACTACAAACTCGTAGTGCTCTTACCTTGTACGAAAGGCAGTTTTGTGAATATCCTTGTCACGAATCTGTACCTGATGGTACCCAGATCGTAGGTCAATATTTGAAAATATTTTGGTTCCTCCCACCTGATCAAACAAGTCATCGAACCTACAGAGTGGGTATCGGTTCCTGATAGTCATTTTGTTCAATTGACGGTAATCGATGCACATCTGCATCGTACCATCTTTCTTATTTACAAACAGTATCAGTGCTCCCCAAGGGGACACACTGGGTCAGATATACCCTTTCTCTATCAACTCCTGCAACTACAGTTTGAGTTCCACCAACTTAGGTGCACTGATGCAGTATGGGGATTTGGAAGCTGAAACTGATCCTGTTGTCAGTTCGATGTAAAAGTCTAGGTCTCGTTTTGGAGGTAATCCTGGGATTTCCTCGGGAAACACATCCTTGAATACTTCAAGAATGATAAAGTATTCTATGCATTGTTCCCTTTTAGAATATAGGTCTTGGATGTTTACTACAAACAACTTGTAGCCTTTTCTAATGCATTTCTTTGCTTGTAAGGAAGATATTTTCTTTATAGAAACTTTCTTTGGAATTCCTTGAACCTTCACTTGGTTCCCTTGGCTATCAGTACACAATATTGAATTGTGTAAGCAATCAAGCATGACATGGTGTTGTTCCATCCAGTCCATGCTATAAGTATATCATACGATCCTAACGGTAGGATGTTCAGGTTTACTTTTGTAGGAAAACCATTCAAGTTTAGCTCACAATATTTAACTATTTCTGAAACTTTCCGTTTCATACCTGTGGCTAATTATACTAGCTGTTGGTCCTCATTTTTTCACCATTTTTTAGCTAAATAATTTACATATTAATACATGTTTTGTTACCTTTTGGAATCTTTTGTACCATACAGTTCTCCATTCAGCAGCAGGTATGGCCATATTTTAATTTATGCAAGTTATATTTTATTTTGCATCATCTCACAATTTTCTGGTTTAAATTTGATAATATGTAGTGATATTTTAATGTATGGAACTTTCGTGTAGAATCTTGGTCTTTAGAGAACTAGCGAGAATCATAGAATTCATCCTATATGTGTGTAGAGTGTATCCAGCACATCTTCTAGCTCATTGTTCGAACCACTGAATCAACCGCACATTGCTGACAGTGGATTTCTGTGCGTTAAAGGAATGTAACAGTCGTAAACTATTGTGATGACACACCAGCATCTTAGCATAAGCCTCCTTCTGGAAGGGCACTCATATAATAATTTTGTGTGACACCTTAATGCCAGCTCCGATTAAGACTAAGATCATATGCCACATCATGTCAGAGAGGAACTAAATCTGCGAAGAAGAAGGAAATGTCATCTGTTAGTTATCAATGTAATTACTTGTTATACTGACTGCCTTATCGTAAGAGAAGTCGACCACTGAAAGGGTCAAATTTATCTCCTTCTGTAAACACTATATATACAAATGATCTCATGTGAGAAATGGTTGTTAATCGCCGAATGTTAATAAGTTGATAGCTCGTGGTTAGTAGCTGATAGAATCGATGGATTTAGTAAAGATAGCGAGATAGTTAGACATTTTATCAGTTTACCACAAAACTCTGTAACACTACCTTTGGTTTAATGAAAGTTCTATTACTCTATGCATGATCATGTTCCATTAGAAGAGCATTACTCTGTTTGCTAGGAGGGCCCACGACAACAGAGTTTTACATTTTTGTGTATGTTTTGTTTTGTAATTAGTATCGTCTTACTTATAAATTGCTTATGTAGTTTTAGTCTTGTAATTGTTTATGTTAATTATTTTCTGTAGTATGGAATTTATTTTTATCATGCTGATTATGTAGCTTTCCTTTACTAGTTAGCAACTGGTTGTGCCTAGAATAGTTTCTAAATTCATTTTCAAAGTTTTTACAATTCATTGCTTAATTCTTAGACTAGATTCCTTTGGTTAAGTCACAGTAAATCTAGTTTTATTTATTTATGTTTTTGCTCAAGTATATTTCAATTTGCTCAGTAATGTAATTTCCTTTTCAAATTATGAGTTGGTTTAGATTATGTTGTCATAAGAATTTAATCAATAAGTAGTTTTACTTTTTTCTCTTCTACATTTCATTAGTATATGCATGAGTCAGTTGTTCTCAACCAATCATTTAAATTCACTGTTTTTCTGAAATTTTAGTATTTTCTTCAGACAGAGTGTCATTCAGGCAGTATGTTCTTCCTTTCATATGAACCTTTGTTTCAACCTACTGTTCAGTCTTTCATTCAACCCTATATGTCTTTAATATGTTTTGAGCTTATCTCCTTAGTTTTGTAATTCTGTTTTAATGGTAGTAGATAGATGGTGATTGTATTTTCTTTTAAGATCCTTAGATAAGATTGTTAAACTACTTGTTAGACCTCATTCTTCTCACCTTATGCCTAAAGAATTATGTCACGTGTTTTTGTCTTTTGTATTGATTTGTAATTAAATTTGAATTGTTCCTTCACATGTGAAGTTTTAAATGTATTAATAGATTAAGTATCATTGCTCATAATAATACAATTTGTTATATGGTTATTAAAGTAATTTATAGAATACAATTTAGATCATCTCTATAAGTTTTTGCTTGTTCATAAATCATGTCTACCTTATTTTAATATCACTTTATATTTTGTAAATAGGACTTATTTATTTGTAGATCATCATGTTTACTATATCCTGTAATTAGATGTTTCTCAGTCTACATATTTTTGTAGAGATTAAGTTAGATATGATTCACTTTAGTTTCTTCACTTCATTTGAAATCCATTTTGACACTTCTCCTGCTCCTGTCCCGATTACAGTAAACCCTTATCCTCAAAATAATCAAGGAGAATGGAATTAGTGGCCATCTATTAGTTGCATGTTGTTGACGGGCCGAATTGGCACAATAGTCAACTAAGAGACAACCCGATCCAAAAGTTTTCAAAGATGCTCTCAGTCGTTAGGTAGCTGTCTCTGACGGGATTAAGGCCCTGTTACCTTCCCTTAGATTACTCCCAGCTACAGGAGGAAACACGAAGGAAAAATGAAGCTACTGCTTATTCACTAAATTTATAGTACACCTATGAATATACAAAGCAAACTGTTACTTAGTTAGTTGATACACGACTGATAACTGGAAATTAATATAATTAACCAATTAATCTATAAATACAAAAATAAATAGTTTAATAACATATTAACAAACTCAATTAATTATAAATTTAATTCAAACTACAAACACTAATAAATTATGGTACAGTAACAATCCCAGAAAAAGTTTTTTTCCTCACGGAGCTTCCCTGTGCGAGCGTGTGCTTGTGGAGTCTAGGGTTTTTAGGATGCATCCACAATGGCCACCCCAGGGGATGGGGATCCCTCTCCCCCCCTGCCAGCTGAGATGGACGCTTTCAGGAGGCTGATAGCCAGCGGAGGAAAGCGGAAATCCCCCTTCTCGGTCCCTAAATTCATCAAAAAACTTGAAGAAATCCCTGAAATCGCCCTGCTAGAGACGACCTCGGTGAAAATCGCCCTTTCTCTGTCAGAGAGAGGACTATTCGGCCAGTTCATGGGGCTCTGGCCCTCGGCAAAAACCACCGATGATTGGATTCAAAGAAATTGGAAGTCGCATCTCAAGCAAGGAGTCACCTGCTATCCCTTGAGCAGCGGCTACTTTCTCTTCGAATTTATAAACAAGGAGGATAAGGATCTCATTTTCAGAAATGGCCCATATTTTATGGGCACCCAGGGGTTGTATCTGAACCGGTGGACTCTGGATTTTGATCCCATGGTGGATTTTCCCAAGGAGGTGCCGATTTGGGTCAGTCTACCTAATCTGCCGATCCACTGCTGGAACTATGAAGCGTTGCAAATGATAGGAAATGGAATAGGGAAGTTCATAGACAAGGCAGACAACAAGTCCATCTACAACTGTGCCAGGATATGCGTTGAAGTGGACCTTGAGGCAGGGCTCCCAGAGGCAGTGAAGCTAAAGGTAGGCACCTGGACACATTATCAGAAAGTGGACTATGAACACCTCCCATTTAAGTGCAGATCTTGCCAAGAACATGGGCACTTTCAGAGGAATTGCCCAAATATCCAAACCCCAGAGAAGGACGAAGCTGAAGGATGGCAAAAGGTAAAGAAAATCAAATCAGCCCCAAAAGCCAAGGATACTAGATCTGGTCAGGTAAAAGAACAACCGCAGTCAAAATAAAGACCGCTGAAGGAGTCCTTGAAAGAAGTTGCAGCAACACCAAAGGAACCGGTGAAAGAAACCATAGAGATACCTTCCCAATCCACGTCTCCTCCAGAAAATCCGATTAAGGAAAATAGTGCCCCTCCAGCAAAAGAATATTTGAGATCAGATGATGAGCACACCACCATAGGCTATGATCTAGGAGCTGATTCAGACGAGGGTGCCACAGAGACCAACAGCTCGGTGGGTACCCCTGAAAAGGCTCCAAGAGGAAGGAAACCAAAACGAAAAAAAAGGGAGGAGAAATCATATAGGGATGTCACAGCAGGAGTCCAGCAAACCATCCCGGACATGATGGAAACCAGATCTACAAAGAAAGGAAAGGATTTGAAAGGAGCCACCTCGCCCCCCTCCGGATCCTAATGCAATTTGTCTCTTGGAACTGCAGAGGGCTGGGAAGCAAATCTAAGGAAGAAGCAGTCAAAGACCTCGTTAGAATGAGCTCCCCGGAGATACTTTTGATCCAAAAGATGAAGATGGAGGAGCCTGAGACCATTCAGGCCAGCAAAAAGTTTTGGAAAAAAGGAGAAGGTAGAGCAGTCAGTGCTAGGGGATCCTCAGGAGGTCTAGCCACCTTCTGGAACTCCACCATGCTGGACCTGCTAGAGGAATATAGTACCATCCATTGGCTCTTCACAAAATTTCAGCATAGAACCTCAGGGAATCAGATTAGTCTTTTCAACATCTATGCCCCGGTCCTTCTCTCGGAAAAAAGAGAGTGTTGGGAATCGCTGAACTCCTTTCTGTCCACCAATCTGCATGACAACCTAGTCCTTGCTAGAAATATGAACGTTACTCTTGCCCTCTCGAAAAAAAAAGGAGGCTCCCCGGTAAGAGACCCTTCTCGGGAGTGGGTTGAAGACATCATAATGGACTGGGATTTGGAGGATATTAAGCCCAGCAAAGGCAAGTTCACCTGGACAAACAAAAGAGTGGGTCCTGGACACATTTCTGCTCACCTAGATCGCTTTCTAGTCCACTCGTCCTTCCTGACCCTTGGTCTTTTTGCAAATTTAGAAATCCTCCAGGCTTATACCTCATAACACAAACCCATATCCCTTTCCTTGACCCATGGAGAAAAACTGGGCCCTATCCCCTTCCGCTTCAACCCCCTTTGGGTGTCCATGGATGGCTTCTTGGATCTGGTCTCAGAAATCTGGAAAAAGCCTGTCACCGGGTCGCCTTTCTTCATTTGGGAAGAAAAGCTGAGAAGACTTAAAGCAGCTCTAAAACTCTGGGCTAAGGTCCAGTCCTCCCCTATCCTTGAAAGGAAAAAAGCCCAACATGATCTAGGAAATCACCAGATGCTGATGGAGGATGCCACGACCACCGCGGATCTGAACAACGCTGAAATTGACATGCAAAAGGCCCTTCATAAAGCACTGAGAAGAGAAGAGAAACATTGGAGAATAAAGGCGCACTGTCTTTGGCTGAAAGAAGGAGATAAAAATACTTCTTTCTTCCACAAGCATGCAGAAGCCCGAAAAAATTATAATTCCATTCGAGAAATCCATTACCAGGACCAAACGCTCAATAAAATTGAAGAAATCCAGAACGCAGCCCACTCTTTCTACAAAACTCTTTTCTCTAAAGATCTGGAATCTCCTACTCGCCTGGATCGCTACCCTTTAAATGAGATTCCCACACTAATTACTGAAAAAGAGAACAGAAATTTGATCGCCCCTATATCGGCTGAGGATATTATCAAATCTCTTCATGGAATGAACCCCAACAAAGCTCCATGAACTGACGGTTTCACGGCCAGATTCTACATAGCCTGCTGGGACATCATTCAGAAGGACCTGATAAAAATGGTTATGAAATCTCAGAGATGCAGCAAAATTGGAGGGAGCACTAACTCCTCCTTTCTAGCGTTAATTCCTAAAGAGAAAGGCGCCCAAATTTTTTCCAGATTCCGCCCCACCTCGCTCTACAACACAAGGTACAAAATCATCACAAAAGTTATTGCAAAACAGACTTAAAAAATTCCTGCCCAGGATCATTTCGGAGAACCAGGGGGGCTTCATCCAGGATAGACAAATTCAGGACAATATCATCCTGGTCCAAGAGGAAATTCACTCAAACTGCCAAAGGAAGGAAAAAGGTATGATAGTCAAACAGGACCTTGCCAATGCCTTTGATAAAGTTCGGTTGAATTTTCTTTATGCTGTCATGCTTAATCTAGGCTTTCATCCCCAGTTAATTAGTTGGATTAGAGCCTGTATCTCAGGGCCTTGGATAGCCCCCTTGATAAACGGGAGACTGGCAATTTTTTTCCAGGCATCTAAGGGGCTTAGGCAGGGCTTCCCCCTGTCCCCACTGCTCTACGTCATTCAAGCGTCGGTCCTTAGCTTCCAGCTGGACAAGAGATTTCAGCAGCGCTCCCTAATGGGGCTTTCAATCACCCCCAGAGTGAAGAGAATTAATCATGCCCAATTTGCCGATGACACCCTTCTCTTGGGTCAAGCCAATCTCACTACGGCAAGAGCCTTCAACAAAGAGATGGATGTTTACATGGAAGTCTTTGGCAGTGAAATCAGTTTGAGAAAAAGCAAAATTTATGGCTGGAACTGCCCACCCATTGAAATGATAGAAATATCAAGGACACTGGAAATGGAAGGATCTTCCACGTGGGACTCCATCAAATACCTGGGAATTCTTCTTGTGAAATCAGCCCCCAGAAGGAGCCTTTGGATGCCGCTGTTAGACAAAATCAAGACCAAACTAATGGCTTGGGGGGCCTCCTGGTTAAATAAAGCGGGTAAAATAATTTTAATAAACTCAGTTCTTACCTCCCTTCCGGTTTACCAGGCCTCAATCCTCTTAGCTCCGAAAGGAATAGTGAAAGAAATTGACAATTTACTGAGAAAATTCCTTTGGGAAGGGGGCAGGAATAATGGAAGGAAAATGCATCTTGTCAGCTGGGATAAGGTCAAAGCCCCTAAATGGGAAGGAGGGCTGCAAATCAGAGATGTGGCCACTCAGAATCTGGCAATGGGTGGTAAGATACTATGGAAAATGATAAGGGGTAAAACAACTTGGAGCTCCAAAGCTCTAAGAACGAAATACTTCAGAGGTCACAAAGAGTGGTGTCTGGATCGCCCCCCCAAAACTCGGAAAGGCTCCCCCATTCTCTCCCTCTTCCTAAAGTCTCTGGATATGTTCACCTCCAAGCTCATTTGGATCCCCGAAAATGGCTCTAAAATCAAGTTCTGGGAGGACTCCATCTTAGGGCAGAACCCTCTAAACTCCTTGGAGGGTATGGAGAACATCAAGAATTGGCTCCACTCGAACAGCAAGTCCACCCTTTGGGATTTATCTCAATGGAGCCCAGCTGAAACTTGGATCAAGTGGGACCTAGGGGCTGTCCCGCAAGAACTTGAAGCTGAAGCTAGCGCCCTCCTTGATGCTCTTCAAGGCCTTTCCCCCACCTCTTCAACACTGAAAGACAAAATAGGTTGGGGCTCTTCCTCAGGCCTTTACTCTGCTGCTGCTGGGTATGCAGCCCTAAAAGCCATCCCCTGGGCTGCCCCAGACCCCTCTGCTTGGAGAAGTCTCTGGCTCCACCCATCCCTCCCCAAAATAGACCTTTTCTGCTAGTCCCTCCTGCATAACAACATTCTTACCTGGGACATCCTTCTAATTAGAGGCTGGGAAGGGCCCTCTAGATGCCCGCTCTGTGCTTGCCATGAAGAAAACTCGACCCATCTCTTTCTTCAGTGTTCCTTTGCTTCAGACCTCTGGAATATCCTCTTTGCGCAACTGAATGTTGACCCCCCCCCCCTTCCATTTCCTCCTTGTTTGACTTTTGGTCTGAGGTTGCTCCCTTTTCCTTCTCCAGGTTGCAGTTGTTAAAGCATTGTTGGATGTGGGTGCCAAAAATCCTCTACTGGAAAGTCTGGCTGGAGCACAACAATAGAATCTTCAGGGACGTGGCAGGTTCACCGACCCAAGTGGCTAGCAAAATTAAGGCGCTGATTGGAGAACTGGTAGCCTCTAAAGAAAATCTCACCAGTGATGCTATTCCTGACAGAGAAGAGTATAGCTGGTTCCATGATTTAGACCCTTCCCTCCTCACCAGAACCAAGAATATTACTAATCATTATTCTACCTGGGAAATCAGGCTCGAGGAGCAAGAATTTATCAAATGGAGAGCATCTCTGAACAAGCATATTCTGCACATGGATGGGGCCTCGAAAGGGAATCCTGGATCTGCTGGAAGTGGAGGAGTCCTGCTAGACTACTCAGGAAAAATTGTCTTCAATTTCGCCTGGGGGCTGGGACAAACAACTAATAATATCGCTGAAATTCTTGCCATTTGGCAAGGCCTGAATCAAGCCAGAAGCCTATCCATCAACAAGCTGGTTATCATTGGAGATTCCCATATCATAATTCAGGCTCTTAAGCTGAAGAAGACCCCTAATAGTATGGAATTGGCCCACTACTATCGAAAAGTATCAACTCAGCTGAAAGATTTCGAAGAAGTTCAGTTCTATCATGTCTTTAGGAATCTCAACCAAAACGCTGATCAAGAAGCAAACGTTGGGGCCTCCTTGAGAAAGGGAGCTCTGCGGGTTAATGGAATTGAAAATTGCATGCCCATTCCCTAAAGACAGTGGAGAGATGGCTCACAGTTCCACCCAAGACAAGAAGAATAGTTTTCAATTACAGTCAGTAAAGACCCTGCAGATTGAGGAATTCAAGGAGACATACGTCCATGAGCAAGTCAATTTTAATTAGAGCAAGGCTCATTGGTGGTATCATGTGCATTTTTATTTAATTGATAGATTTTCAGTTATTCTCCCAATCAGGCCAATTATGGGAATGATTTCTTCCTTCAACTTAATATATACGAGGCTTAACAGGTTTTTGCAAGGAGATTTTTGCCACTATTCGATGTCCTCCAGCGTTATAAATGCCCAGCAAGGAATGTTCTGAGAAACTCGTTGAGATCCAGGCTAAGAAACTGATGGAAAATAAAGAGTGAGTCTTTATCAGGATGCGTTCTCCCTTTGTGAACTGCTTTGGCTCAATCTATTCGATGGGCAGTCTTCATGCCACGTGAAGGGGAGATGGAGAGGTCTAGTCCATGACCAGAAACTACAACAAGCTATTTTTCCAGGCTCGGCCCTTTAATTTGCAAGGAAAAACTCCATTCTTAGAACTCTGTTCTTCCTCCTCTCTGCATGGTGTTCCTCTGCACCTTCTAGTTGCCTTAACTTTGTCTTTGCTAGTTTGATTTCCTAGGACTATTTTGCATTTTCCAGATCTATTGTAAAGGGATCAGTTAAGATAATTTCGCCAGTATCTCTAGAGTCTAGGAGTATTTTGGATCAGAATCAATGTATGTAAGGCTACTGGAAGCTGATTAGCCAGAATTTCAATATAAAAGGCCTATAACCGTTCTTGTAAAAAAAAAAAAAAACTCAATTAATTACATGAATTACACTATAAACACCTGTACATTCATAACCAGATTGAAAAATAACTTGGCATAGTATAAATGTAAAGTCTGATTCAATATTTTTTCTGTAAAATAAATGAAAAATTACCACTTATATATCCTAACTATCCTATCCTGATCAGGAGCATGGAAATATTAACCCTGAAATCAATTTGCAAATAATGCTACTGTGCAGACAAATCCTAAACACATCAGAATAAATTCTGAAATTTAAACAAGACAACACAGTGAACAACTATATCACATACATTATGATGATAGCATCAGATTTATTACATGATATAAATTTGCAAATGAAACCAGAATAAATCGACAGTTAAAACATGATTCATCTGCACATTTCTTTAAAGAAATATAATGAAACATAAAGAATGCGAAAATAAATAACAAGATCAAATGATATTATAAACACATTTCCATAGTATAAATACTGCAAATATATTCATAAATATCACCAGTCAAAAAGTGTTACAACTGCTAACAAGAAATTGTCTTTAGCCACAAGAAATGATTAAAGTGATCTTTTCTCTCCTTTTTCCAACCATCGATCCCATTTTACAGTAAAACATGTCTCCTTAAATACATTCAATCTCAAAAGAGATAGTTCTATAAAACCGGCAACTACATCATCATAATCTTAACCAATTTCGTTCACAACAGAAAAATGACAAATGAAATTGTCATTTTCCATATATGATACGATATCTTGAAATTGGACAGATTCAACCTATAGTGCAAAATCAAAAAATGGAAAAGACACTAATAAACTAGTGACACCTGGGAAATAGTGCATCCACAATCGAAAATGATTTCAATTGATCTGTTCATCATTCTCCGAGCGATCACCAAAATCCAGGAAAAGCACATCAACCAAATCATCTGCAGCACTACACAGTAAAAAAAACAAATTAACACAAACGTGAGAGTAAATAAACTAAATTAAATAATCTATCAATCAATTCAAAACAATAACTGGAACAAAAATAACTTCATTATCACTTGCTGCTTTAAATTACAAACTTCAAACCTGAAATACTTTCTAAACATATGTACATAGTGAGTATGTCCAAAATACTATGACTTAACAGGAGTATTGAACACCTGTATATTCACACCAGTCGCTGGATTCTGTGAATGACCTTTAAACTGCATCAAAGTAACCTGAGCATTCAGCTCACGAACCTTTTCCTCATTTTTCTGATTCTCATGTTGCAGTTTCAACACCCTTCGAATTAACTTGTTCTTGTGCTTCTTAAGACACAACATACGTTTATCAGCTAAATCAGACTTTTCCTTCAAACTTACATTCTTAGCTTTCATAGCATCACTAAATGCTACCATCTCTATTACTTCTTCCTCCATCCAGCGTATCTTATCCAGTAAACAATTAACAAAGAGTGGGTGAACAACTTCATCAATTCGATAAGAACCAGGTAAATTTACCTCAACAGACTCACCCTTAATTGGAGGATCAACCACAGGGCTAATTGGTGTATTCTTATCAGAAACATGAGGACTATTCTCTGCATGATGAATAATTGACTCGTGATCAATATCAATATCATCATGTGAGACAGGTCTACTTTCCTCGTCATCTAACACGACTGTTTCAATATCTTTGTTATTACTCACGGGGGATTTAACAACATTAACCTTGGCCACCATACTCCTCGTAAACCTACCAGTAACCCCATCATTCAACTTCTTTCTCATCTATTTGCAGGGTTTGTCATTACGGTTCGAGTTAGAATAATCAACCCATAGTTTACCCACTTAGACATTAATTCATTTATTTTTGTCTTATTTGCCTAGTTCATGTGTCCCACCTTGTGCAAGTTGCTAATTGCCTATCCATAGAGGTCAAACTTGCGATATTTGACCCATGTAGCACTTGGGAAAGCCTTAGGAATCAAATCTGCTTTATTCCTGGCCTCCTAGGCACCTATCTACTTTTTCTTCTTTACTGCCTGCTTTTTCAGTGTTTTAAGGCACATAGGAAAGCAAGACTAGGTGAGGTGAAATAATTTTTTGTCCTCTTCATCCTCCACTCTTTTCTCCATTCAAAAGCATGTATGAGCTACCATTCCACTACTCTTTAGCTTTCCCATGTGCCCTTGCCAATTCGTGAGCTCCATGACAGATTTGGGATCAGCTTTTTACACCTATGGGGGATTTGCCTATTTTGAGTAAGCCTGCTTTATGCTAGTTTTGGATGCCTCCTTATGCATTCGACCTCTTGATGTATTCTATATATTCAGAAACCTATTTTATTACAGGGTTGGCTATTGTACACTCAGTTAATATAATTTTGTGTTATAGCTCCATATTCAGTCTCCATTGTTAGCAATTTTGCATGATCAATTGATAATTGTTGTGGGTAAAATTAATCTACTGCTGGCCTAAATTTCTACATGGTATTAGAGCCATTGTAGGTTGTTACTCTCCTTCAAAAAAAAATTTGTAGGTTCGACATCAAGACTGGGAGCCTTCTACTGACAGCCAGGACAGATTTTCTAAAGCTATGGATTCACAGAAAACTATCTTGACTCCCTTCAACTATTTTGAATGGAAAGCAGAGATGGAGATCTTGTTGAGAGCGAAAGGCCTCTACAGGGTGACTATGGCTACAGAAGCAGAGCCCAATGCTGCTGCAGAGAAGATCAAATGGCACAATCGGAGAGATGAGGCTTATGGCCTCCTATGTCTCAGTATTTCCCGAGACCTCCTTTTCCATCTCGATGGATTAACTTCATCGGATCAAGTATGGGAGAAGCTTTCTTATCTTTTTGGAAAGACAGGTGAGATGAGGGGACATCAGATCGAAAATGAGCTGATTTCTCTGAGTCCCAGTAGCTTTGAATCCTTGCAGCTATATTTCTCCAAGTTCAAAGCACTAGTTTTGCAGCTGAAGCAGTGTAGTATCGAAAAGAAAGATGATCAGCTCGTATTGGCCATCCTCTCGAAGCTAGGACCTGACTACTCAGTCTTTGTTTCGACCTTCTATGCCACAAAACTCACAGCTCGAACCTGGAAGATGCCTAGCCTTGCATATTTCATGGAATCTCTCACACAAGAACAGGACAAGCTGGTGATGATGGGCACCATCAAACCATCCAAAGATCAATCTTTGATTGCTGGAGATTCAAGGGTGGATTCAAAAAGCAAAAAGAAAGCTAAAAATCCACCTGAAAAAAAGAGAGACAAGAAGCAGTCTCTAGAGGATCAACAAGGTCCCAAGAAAAATACCCAGAAGAAGAAAAACAAAGGTGAAATGAACAAGTGCTCATACTGCAATAAGGGAAATCATACTGAAATCTCTTGTATGAAAAATAAGATAGACATGCTAACTCAACTGCTGGAGAAGAATGGCATCTCCCTTCCAGAAAGCTCAAAGAAGAGAGAAGGAGGATCAAGTTCAGATGACAGAGAGA
>LPNX011039820.1:133581-161673 GCA_001517045.1 Pseudotsuga menziesii
ACCCATGTAGCGCTTGGGAAAGCCTTAGGAATCAAATCTAATTTATTCCTGGCCTCCTAGGTGCCTATCTTCTTTTTCTGCTTTACTGCCTGCTTTTTCAGTGTTTTAAGGCACATAGGAAAGCAAGACTAGGTGAGGTGAACTAGTTTTTTGTCCTCTTCATCCTCCACTCTTTTATCCATGCAAAAGCATGTATGAGCTGCCATTCCACTACTCTTTAGCTTTCCCATGTTCCCTTTCCAATTCATGAGCTCCATGACAGATTTGGGATCAACTTTTTACACCTATGGGGGATTTGCCTATTTTGAGTAAGCTTGCTTTATGCTAGTTTCGGATGCCTCCTTATGCATTCAACCTCTTGATGTATTCTATATATTCAGCAACCTATGTTATTACAGGGTTGGCTATTGTACACTCAGTTAATATAATTTTGTGTTACAACTCCATATTCAGTCTCCATTGTTAGCAATTTTGCATGATCAATTGATAATTGTTGTGGGTAAAATTAATCTACTGCTGGCCTGAATTTCTATAGTTCGGTGTCACCAGAGATAGGTTCATGGGTTTCCTCCTTCGCTTGGAACATGTAGGAGTAGCAGGGCTTTGAACAGGAGGGGAAGCAAGATCATCGCGGATGCTGGGGCTTACACACTCATCAGGGTTTGGCATAGGATCATGTATAGGTGGAGTCGGAACTTGAAAAGGCTGCTGGTGCCTTACACACTCTTCTGCATAATCGAATTAACAATGACAGAATGCCATGAAGCCATTCTGTTCAAGAAAATCATCCCATGTTTGATTTTGCTTAGACAACTCTATCTCTACCATCATCCTAACAAGGCCATGATGAAAAAGACTGCAACCAATGTTCTTCGGTACCTTCTTAATGGCCGAAGACATCTTGGTCATGCTATGAACTAAATAATAGGGTAAATTAACAGGAAATCCAATAAAAACAGTCATCAACCTGAGGTGATAGACAGAGGCAGAGGATAAACGACCCTCACAGGTCACATACCTGTGAATAACATCTAGAACCGGTCGCCATTCTTTCTTGAAATATTTTTGTGACACACCGGCTCTAAAGGACACATCCTGGCAAGGTTTCTTCAACATCTGTTTCCATTCAGTGGCCTTCATCTGCTTGTATTTGAACCAACGTTCACTTGTCAACGACAAACCCGTAGCTAATGCAACTGAGCGCTCATCAACTCTGAAATGGAGGTTGGCCACCTTAACCCTAGCATCAACCAGCGACAGAGCCAATAACCTAGTCACCTCAGGGTTTGAGTCTACAAACTTGCGGATAAATGGAAGCCAACCAACTGCTTCTACCTTAGCTAGGAGCTCAGGATTTTCATCAAGGAGATTTGCGTCACTGGGCTCGACCTTGACAACTGGAGCCATGGCTGAAAGTAGAAATGCATGCAGCTGCACACAGAGGTGATACAACGTATCACAACAAGACAGAACGCTGGAGAGAGAGCATTCGGGATGAAAACCAAGCAGAAAACACAAACAATGAAACCCAACTCCTTCATAAACGAAGTGCGACATGAGTAAACCTAGACAAGAACCCTGTAAAATCAGCATGGGCGGAGGAATGATCACACAGAGAGGCAATCAAATATTAGAAAGTGACGGTGAAGACTCCAGATTGAACTCATTTTGCCATAATTTATCCGGCCTAATCGACATAAAACCGCTCATCGCATAAGATACAGGTGTTTAACGAGCAGAGAGCCACGATGCTGAACACGTACTTGCAATTGAATGTCATTTACAGAGTTATGTACGAGTGTAATGATACCATATCAACCTTCCATCAAGTGGATCGGATTCGGAGATGATGACATGAATTAAACTAACCACAAGCAATGAACCTTGGGCATTAACATGTCGACCTAACTGTATAATGATCTCAACCTTTGAAAATGGTGAAAATACTACGTGAAGCACTTGACATAAACCATTGTATCAACCCCAACCCTAACATGCAAGAAGATAATTCATGTTATGGAGCACATTATAAAGATCGACCTTAAACACTTATGGTAAGACCAAATATGATTCGAAGTTTAGAGGATGAACTTAGGATAAGGCACCCTCGCATAAAATATTTGGCCTTTGATGTTCCAAGACCTTGTCCAATTTGCAAAAACATAAATAAACATACCAATTGCTGAATGCTCAAACAAGGCTTATGGCGAGACTATGGTGGAGAGCATACAAATGCATTCAAAATCATGATTTATCATAGTAATTTTGTCAATTAGCAATAGTTGACAAGGTTATTAAAAAAAACAATTTGAATTTCACCATTTCAGTAGATCATGGAATTTCATCGTTTCAGTAGCTCCCGGTTCTATAAATTTGAAATGAGGACTTCAAATATTTCATCAAACAAAATTTCATTTTGTTTGATAAAATTTGTATTTTTTATCAGGCTGTTGGGTATGGGCACAACACATGTATAACTAGTTGTTGTAAATTCTTCCTTGTAAGTTGTTTATCTATAAAATAGACCTTCTTCTAAAGAGTATTTCATTGTTATCACATTGTCCATATCTTTATCTTTTAATTATTGTTTTAAGTAGAGTAGTATAACTTGATACCACTCTGTCTTAGCACTCTGTTTTTTCTGTTATCTCAACTAAGTTGATTTCTTAGGAGTTCAACTCAGTTTTTCATTTGGAAGGACCTTCCAATCTTTTTTTTACCAAAGTATTACTGTGATACCCTAGGAATCCTTCTACCTTCGCATATATTGTGTAACAACTCTAAGCCTACCAACCCCGGTTGATAATTAAATATTAGGTAAATTATTCAAGACAATATTTTTCCCAACATTTTGGCGCCATTTTCGGGGAGTTGTTCCATAAGGTAGAATAGATATAGGCTGGTGGCGGGGGAGCGGTAAGATGAGAGGTAAGAACCTGTGCATCTGTTATAACAGGCGCCCCCAAATCCAGTAGTAGTAGTAGTAGTATAGTATAGATTCGTTAAGATATTTTTTACAGGAAACATAAAACCCCAATTATCAACTCAGTAAAAAGTCATCGAAAAAAAAAAGAAAAAAAATCTATAGGAAGTAGTTCTGCTATAGAGATTCTTACGAGGGAAATCATAGAAAGAGAAGATAACCTGGCAGGAGGTCCTGGCTGCCTCATTCCTAACAAAATTTAAAAGAAGTAACCATTTAAATCTTCCACTAAGTCACAAATTTAGATAATACAACTTTTATTAAGTGGGGAAGCTGAACTTCAATCTCTCCTAGGTGAAATCTCTCTTTGACAATTCAATAAACATAGTAACCCCACAAATTGAAACATCCACAGTAGCATCTCCTATTCCTATAAAAACCAATAAAAGAATGGGTGATCAGAGGAATATTTCTCTTGGAAAAGAATTTTGGGTAGCCCCATTCTCACCTCCAAAGAAACCTTCTAGGTACACTCACTTTAAAAACCAAACTTACATAAAGAACCAAGAAGAAAAATGAGCAACAAAGAGTAATTTCTATCCAAAATGTAAAACTAAACATCCTCGACAGGAATGTCCATTACACAAAACCCCTCCATGTTATATCTACATGGGACATCATGTTTTTCCCCAGGGAATCAAGATGGATCCTATCAAGATAGAGGCAATCATTGGACTTCGCTCTCCAAAGACTCTTCCTCCTCCTAATTCTTAAAAATATAGTGGGTTATCATCATTTGTAAATGTGTCAGTATGTGTATATCCCTTTGAATAAATAAGATTCGTTTCTAATCATTTATTTGTAGGGGACTCTTGAGTCTATGTTTTCAAGAATAAAATAAATCATTCAACAAATGTGTTTTTCTATTTTGAACAACTCATGGGATATTACTTGAAAATGAAAGTACTCTAAAAGCACTAAAATCGTATCTTAACTTTGAAATTCTTCTATATAATTTTCAAACCATTTATTTTATGATTTTGTTATGCTTTATATATATGGTGTTTTGATTCAGATATGTACGTTCCCAATTACTTGAACAAGTGTTCAAAAGACTCACTTCAATTATCATGTTTTTCAAAATTTCTACACCTAGAGATTACTAGCTCATCTACACTTGTTATCAAAACTTGGCTCTTAAATATTTTTGAGAACACTCCAGGATAAGTGGAATTTCTGCTTGTGGGGAACATTATCTTTTATAAAGAAAATAGAATGAAAGGCCTAGGAACACCTTTAAGCTATTCTCTTTTGACATGATCTATAGTTAAGGCCATTTTATGAAAAAAAAAATTATGACTCATGTGTTTAGCAGGGCTTAGCACGCTCTAGTACCAATTGACTTCCATATACTTGGCATCTTGATACAAGGAAAACCCGTCGGGGTACTGAACAGGCTTGCTGGTAGTGGGTCAATGCTAAGTAACAACCTGAAGATAAGAAAGTTCGATAAATGCAAGTAAAGTCGTCGGGGTACTAAACAGGCTCGCTGGCAGTGGGTCTATGCTTGCATGGTACCAAGATAAACCCATCGAGGTACTGAACATGCCTGCTAGAAACGGGGAAATATCGGGTAAAAGAGATCTGGTTAATGCACCACTAGACACATGGTTTAAAATCAAAATATGTTTAGGCCTATTGTTTATGATGTCATTAAAGAATAACCATAAGTTGGCCTTGGATCCGACAATCTAAATTCAATCAATATCTAGGATATGTTTATCCTAGAAATGGGACCCATAGCTATAAACTCCTACAAATTCGAAGGTGAGCTCAAGAATTTTTGAGATGACAAGATATCCTTACAACAAGGTAGGGGTGACTAGTTTTCCCTATGGTCCTTTCACTTATACCTTCATCACATGGTAAATGATAAATTTATACATCTATATATTTGAGCATTGTTATTTTTGGATCAATGTATATATATAAATATTTTCCATTTATTAGTTAATTTTTCTCTCTTTTACAAACTTACAATAGCATGATTGAAATTTTCTTAATTTATTTTGGAAGTTACTTAGTTTTCTTGTATGGCTTGGAGACATGCCATATCTTTGGTTTGGGGGAGGATTAGCCTCACTGTTTGCCTTTATTTTTACTTATAAGAGACTCATTGCCAAATGATAAAGTGTCTGCAGGATAATGAAAATAGCGAAATTGGTTTTAAAATCTTGGATGAATAAGGAAGAACGCTAGAGAATTATTTCATATGACTTCTTTGTGACCTGGTAGCTTAGGAAAAGCCATAATTAGCAGTAGTCTGATCTAGCAAGCTTATTTTTTTTACAGAAATCTATATGAAGGGTCGAATGTCGGTATGAATAAAAAGTCAAATGACAAGCTAAATAAAAATTATGATATTTTCATATCTATGATTAAGTATTGGCTTAACTTTGTTTAGGTAAAAAAGTTGAGTCATACCATTAGGGTCACATCCATAGGATATTATGACTAATTCTGATTCATGATAGTACGAATTAGATCTAATATGATTTTATTTCACCTCCATATGGATATGATATGACCTTAGGGTACCTTCTAGTTATCATTGCTATGCCATCACTGTTATCCTCTTTTTCTGTTTGCACACATAAGCTATCAGATAAGTCAACCTTCTTATTGAACTAAGGCTATGGTTATGAATTTGGTTATACATCTGCATTAAGTTACATGTTCAACCTGTCCAAAGCTCTGTTTGGACATGGTTGAACCAACTAAATTTTAGAAACTCATTCAATCATGAATTTTTGACGGCACACGTTTAAAAAATTTCCATAATGGAATGATTGTTTAGGCATGCTGAGTTGTTTGCATGATCATTTGGTTGGTTGAATGTAGCACGTTTTAAACCAACACTATGTGAACCTTCTCCCATTCCATCGCTTTCACTAACCATTATCATTATAGAGAATTTTAGCCACCTTTCTCTGCAAACCATGTATTCTCCCCTCTACTTAAACCATGCCGAACCGATTTTAGCCAGAAACTTACCAAGATTTGTTCCAAATAACAGAATTTAGATAATTCTAGGAAGTATTTTTTTGTGCCGGTTGGAACCCGTTCCTCTATCTACTGCAGGGATATGATGAGGAAATCTCATTTCTTGTGGCAACGGGGTTCGATGGGAGAATGGCGAGGGTAGGACATATTTCCTTCTAGGTTATAGAGGAATCGATTATGCACGCCACTAAGTTTCCTCGAGAAGGAAAACGATGGCATAAACATCAGTTTGTTCCAAGGTATCGCATAACTTGTCCCTCAATCCCAAATTTTGACATGTGACAGGTGCAAAAGGTCATCACCATAGCTGGATAAAGCCTGAATACATCAATCCGCTGATGGTAATTATTCATCTGGTTACCTGTGAAGCTAAGTTTATTGTTTTCAAATCCTGTCACCTCTATTTATTGGCCATTTCATCGATAATAGAAGTCTTAATTTTCCTTTCTTTTTCGTTCGAAGTCTAGATAAAATGTCGAACCTCGTTCACAAGAATACCCTTCACCCCAAGAGCAGCTTATACCACCACATCTTGATCAAACTCTTAATCCTAGACCAGCTTGAGGAGAGAAACCAACCTTGGGAGACCTTTGTGTTCAAGGTGCTTAATCCCCACCTTAATATCCACAAACGATCTCACCATTTTCACCATGGAACTAGTCAAACCTCACCTATAGAAAAGGAAAACCCCAACGTTTTCCACCTTGACAAAGATATCTCAGAACCTAACTCATCTGCATAAAATACCTCTGCTAGTCCTGTGTCCACCGAATTTGTACCTTTCTCACGACCTCGTACCATGAGACAAAAGGTGAAAAATGTTCAGCGTATGCTCTGGTCCAGTACCCAGACCATAGTTCAGTCTGATAGGCAGATCGGTCATTCAGATGATGAGGCCAAAGTAGAGAAAACCGACCCAAATTCATCCCTGTTAGCATCAGCTAGTATTTCTACTAAATTACTAAAGGATTCTGATTAAATGGACATTCTTGCATCTGTCTAGGATATCATCCCTGAAGAACCCCTTCCTACTGTCGATTTGGATCCGCCATCAACAGAAATGAGTCCTCCACGAGATTCCAACTAGTCCCGAGAGCCATCTACGCCACCACAACCAACATTAGATCAGTTAACTTATGAGCTAACTCAATCAATGAAGCAGAATGAAGGGTATGTTAAGTTAATTTCAGAGCTTCGGGAGGAGAACAAAGAGTTGCAGTTACAGATTAAAAATATGGAGGACCTCCACAAGACTGTTAATTTATCACAAAGGGATCGGCAAGCAAGGAATTCCCTTCTGAAAGCATAGGCTAGGAAATTGAAGTTCAAATAGTCTGCTTCATCAAATTCAGAGGCAGCTGTTGACGCAGCTTTGCCTCCTTCCTAATGCTATCTTTTATTTCTAACTAGTGGGGCCTAGCATTCTTCCGGTTTGGGGGAATGTTGGTCCTCATTTTGTCACCATTTTTGGGCTAAATACTTTACATATTAATACATGTTTTGTTACCTTTTGGCATCTTTTTTACCATACAGTTTTCCATTTAGCAGCAAGTATGGCCATATTTTAATTTATGCAAGTTATATTTCATTTTGCATCATTTCACGATTTTCTTGTTTAAATTTGATAATATGTAGTGATATTGGAATGTCTGAAACTTTCATACAAAATCTTGGTCTTCAGCGAACCAGTGAGTAGCATAGCATTCATCCTAGATGTGTGCAGACTGTATCCAGCGCATCTTCCAACTCACTATTTGAACCACCGAATCAACTGCGCATTGCTGATAGTGGATTTATGTGTGTTAAAGGCATGTAACGGCTGTAAACTATTGTGACCACATGCCAGCATCTTAGCATAAGCCTCCTTCTAGAAGGGTGCTCATATAAAGACTCTGTGTGACACCTTGACGCCGACTCCAAAAGACTAAGATCATATGCCACATCGCGCCAGAGAGGGACCAGATTTGCAAAGAAGAAGGAAATGTCATATGTTAGCTATCAATGTAATTACTTGTTATAATGAATGCCTCATCATAAGAGAAGTCGACCACTGAAAGGGTCGACTTGCTCGCCTTTCGTAAACACTATATATACAAATGATCTCATGCGAGAAATGGTTGTTAATCATTGAATGTTAATAAGTTGATAGCTTGTGGTTAGTAGCTGATAGAATCGATGGAGTTAGTAAGGATAGAGAGATAGTTAGCCATTTTATCAGTTTACCACAAAAATCTGTAACACTACCTTTGGTTTAATGAAAGTTCTATTACTCTGTGCATGATCGTGTTCCATTAGAAGAGCATTACTCTATTTGCTAGGAGGGCCCCCCAACAATAGAGTTTGACATTTTGTGTATGTTTTGTTATTTATGTTCTCTGTAAATAGTATCGTCTTACTTATAAATTGTTTATGTAGTTTTAGTCTTGTAATCATTTATGTTAATTATTTTTTGTAGTATGGAATTTATTTTTATCATGCTGATTATGTAGTTTTCCTTTACTAGTTAGCAGCTGGTTGCGCCTAGAATAGTTTCTAAATTCTTTTTCAAAGTTTTTACAGTTCATTGCTTAATTCTTAGACTAGATTCCTTTGGTTGAGTCACAGTAAATCTAGTTTTATTTATTTCTATTTTTGCTTAAGTATATTTCAGTTCGCTCAATAATGTAATTTCCTTTTCAAATTATGATTTGGTTTAGATTATGTTGTCATAAGATTTAATCAATAAGTAGCTTTACTTTTTGCTCTTCCACATTTAATTAGTATATGCATGAGTCAGCTATTCTCAACCAATCATTTAAATTCACTGTTTTTCTGAAATTTTAGTATTTTCTTCAGACAGTCTATTCTGCCTTTCATACGACCCTTTGTTTCAAACTACTATTCAATCTTTCATTAAACCCTATGTGTCTTTAATCTGTTTCGAGCTTATCTCCTTAGTTTTCTGATTCTGTTTTAATGGTAGTAGTTAGATGGTGATTGTATTTTCTGTTAAGACCCTTGGATAAGATTGTTAAACTACTTGTTATACCTCATTCTTCTTTCCTCTTTCTTCTCACCTTATGCCTAAAGAATTATGTCATGTGTTTTGGCCTTTTGTATTGATTTGTAATTAAATTTGAATTGTTCCTTCACATGTGAAGTTTTAAATGTATTAATAGATTAAGTATCATTGCTCATAATAATACAATTTGTTATATGGTTATTAAAGTAATTTATAGAATAGAATTTAGATCATCTCTATAAGTTTTCTGCTTGTTCCTAAATCATGTCTATAAGTTTTCTGCTTCTTGTAATATCATTTTATCTTTTGTAAGTAGGACTTATTTATTTGTAGATCATCATGTTTACTATAGCCTGTAATTGGACATTTCTCAGTCTACATGTTTTCATAGAGATTAAGTTAGATTTGATTCGCTTTAGTTTCTTCACTTCATTTGAAAGCCATTTTGACACTTCTCGTGCTCCTGTCCTGATTAGAGTAAACCCTTATCTCTTCAAAATAATCAAGGAGAATGGAATTAGTGGCCATCTATTAGTTGCATGTATAGCTAGTTGTTGTAAATTCTTCCCTGTAAGTTGTTTATCAATAATATAGACCTTCTTTTAAAGAGTAGTTCATTGTCATCACACTATCCATATCTTTATCTTTTAATAATTGTTTTAAGTAGAGTAGTATAACTTGATACCACTCTGTTTTCGTTGTCTCAACTAAGTTGATTTCTTAGGAGATCAACTCAATTTTTTATTTTGAAAGACCTTCCAATATTTTTTTTTCCAAAGTATTACCATGATACCCTAGGAATCCCTCTACCTTCGCATATATTGTGTAACAACTCTAAGACTACCAACCTCGGTCGATAATTAAATATTAGGTAAATTATTCAAGACAATATTTTTCCCGACACCATCCAAGGTTTATCATGCTTTACTTTGCGTAGTTTGCATACATCAACAATTGTAGGTGAAACATAGCTCCGGCAAGCACTGGGATCAATACGTATTGAAATAGAAGTGTTCAAGATCTTACCTTCTATCTCAACCATTGTAGCTTGATGGTCTTCCTGTCGGCCATCCAATGCTGCATAAATCCACAGTGTTCCCGCTATGTACTCGATGACTGGTTCCTCTTGTAAGTTATGCAAGACCCCATTGGTCTTGTTCTTACAATATCGGGCATTAATGAGGCCCACTGCATTTCCAACACTTGATCTGTAGCGAAGTATCATTGAATCCACTTGCTACTAGCTTGTTAACATTGGGAGCTGGTACATAAGGCTTCGTACCATATTTATTGAAGTTCTTGTTTGCTGGAAAGATATTATTCTGCTTTCTATATGGCTGTGGGTTAAACCTAGGTCTGCTTTCTTTGATTCGGTTGATTTTCTCTTGCCGTAGCTTCCCATGCTCATAGCAGAGCCTGGCCTTGTGCAGCGTGGTATCCAAAGTTTTTGTCATGTCAAATTCAATCCTTTCCCAAAAGTTGGGAGGGAGACATCCTAAAAAATGTTGGAACTTTACCTTTTCATCCTTAATGTATGGTACATAATGTAACAGATCTAGAAATATGTTATAAAAGCATCCATAGTAATGGACCTCGTACGTAGCTTGTGAAACTCTTTCACCTTTCTGTCAAAGAATATTTATGAAATATATTTTTCTTGGAATATATTTTGGAAGCTATGCCAATGTATTTCTCTTAGCTCACCTTTCTTAGTGTGTTTCAAATCCCTCCACCATATTGCTTCCTTACCATTCAAGTTATAGATGGAAAGCTGAGCCTTCATCTCACTTGAGTAGTTATGAACTTGGAAATATTTGCTCACACCTAGTAGCCACTCTTCATATTTCTCCCCAGTGTTTACTTCACCTTCATAGGTCAGGGCTGTTATTTTTCTAAATCCTCCCTGAACACTATCATTGCTTATTTGTTTCTTTCTGCGAGGAGAAAGAGAGCCATCACTGGAAGGACTGTGATGATCTCTTTTCGGTGTTTCACGGGTACGTTCCTCTTTTTCTTCTTCTCTTGGGCTGCTATCCCATTTATGGTAAGGTTCTCTTTTGGATCTGCTTGTGGATTGAGTAGGATTTCCCTGTGGGATTCCTCCCGTCATATTTCTTAGTAGCGCTTCATTAATAGCTTGTCGTTCCTTTCTTTCGTTCAGACCATCTTCTCTGAAACTTTGTAATTCTTCTTGAAGACTATGTATGGTATTCAAAATATCATAATTTAATTCCACCACCAGTTTTGCTTCCGGGGTGGGGGTGTTCATCTTTCCTTGTCGGCTGTTATCTTCGTCAGTATTCATAATCTGAACTGTTCTGTAAAAATTCCTATAATTTTCAAAAAAAATTAATAGTAGGAAAATTTTTGTTAGTAACAAAATTTAATAACATACTTTATGTTCTTTTGCAGTAAATGCTTGGTGCGCCCATAGCTCTCTTAGTATTGAAACTGGGATCTGATACCACTTGTAATGTCCGCAAAAATGGAAAATATATTTTTTTGTTTATTAGGCTAGTAAAAACTACCTACGCGGAACATTATTTAACTTACAGAATATAATGTACACTAAACGTACCACTGTTTGGTCATAAGTTATTCCTACGTTCTATCATCTTACTTTTAGTTATGCTTATTACTATATTTTACTTAAATTGCCATAGTGTCGATTACTACATTATCCTTATGGTTATACATTGTTGTATATGTATCATTACTTGATTATATGTTTCCTTAATTTCATAAGGTGTTTACTTATTGTTTATATGATTCTAACTTATCTTTGGAAACAAAGTGGGCGGGGTGGCGGGACTAGTTCTCCCATGTGACTTCTTGAGAGGTAAAGTGTCTACTTTGCTAGAAGAATTACTTAGTTCTAATTGAACTAAGATTACTTAGTTCTACTTGAACTAAGGCATCTCTTTTATTTCATATGTAGATTATACTTAGCGATGGAGAGTTGTCAAGGAGTGCTGAACGTTTTGATCCTTAACACACCTACTGGTTGTTTTTATGGTTTCCTACAGACTCTGATTGATAGAAAGGTAATTACTATGTTTATTATTTATATAACATAGATAGATTACCTATGTGATACCTATTATTCATTATGTATTTACGGATCCACTGTTCATTTATATTTCATGTTTATTACATTAAGAGTATTAACATGTATTTGTATTGTTCTTGGCATGTTTTATAACTTGGGTTAAAAACCCAATTCTCAATTTTATACTTAATAGTATTACCATGGCATATTTCATATTCCATGGTTTCTAAGCTTAATGCTTAGGGAAAAATAGATATGCAACGGTTTAAGGCTTAACCATATGGTTATACGATACATATAATACTTATGCATAGTATTTGACTTCGGGTTTACGCATATATTACATGGTTTAAACATTATCTGTTGGGGTTTTAACACTATGCAATGGGAAAGGTGGAAAATGATATTGGTCATTTATAAGATATAGAGATATGGTTTTTGGGTTGATAATGGGCACCAGGCTAGCGCCATTAATGCGCCTTGGATTTTGGGGCAGCCCAAGCTTAGGGCTTGGCTCCACGAAAGACTTGGTCATTTTTCTTGGCTTGTTGTTCGTTTGGTCTCGGCTCAGTGTAGTGGATGGAGGCGACTTCTAGGTTGACAAAGGTAAGACTTCGTTGGGTTTTAGCAGCATTGTGGTTTGTTTGTTTGCTTATCTCGGCTTTCATACTTCTCAGCCTTCCTTTGCTTAGTGGTTGCAGGTGACAGGGTTGGCGTGGAGCATCATGGATCAAATATTCGCAACTGGTTCGTGGGTGATGCCATAAGGTGCATGGTAAGCCTGTTAAAAAAACCTGTGCTTGTCACCTCTTGACCTTATGGGTAGGATTGAGTTTCATCTCGTCACTTGGTTGGGGTTTTAATTGTGGGGTTTTCATTTTTCCTTTGGGCCTGGGTTTACAAATTTTGGGTTTGTAATTAAATGATACTGTGGGTAATACAAAGGGGGCATTGGTACAAATCAACTGGCTCTGTGTGTAAAGGGTAAATCGTGTTTAGTTTATGGATTTAAAGCCAAGGAAACACCATTTCTTGCAATGGTGCCATGGCCATTGGACGACTGTGTAAACTCAATTTAATACTTTAGTGGTTACTGTGTAAATGAATTTATATTGTGTCGTTTGATATTGTGTTGTCATTATTTAGACTTGGATTTTATGTGGCATTCACATATATGGTTGGCCTATGTATAAATGCTTCCATTTATAAACTTAGGTGTTCATTTGCGACAATGTATGGTTGAGGCCATGCCATGAATGGCATGAGTGCTCTCCATGGCAGCTGTGATAGCTCGGATGATTGCATAAATTACTGTGTTAAATATTGATGTGTAGATGTGGAATGTAAAGAGCCATGGGTGTAAACCCTGGATGGCTATCGTTGTTGTAGGTTGATTTTGTTGACAATGCATATGATATTCTAGGATTTAATTTGGGGGACTGTGTGTTTATTTAATGTGGTAGAGGCTGTGTTTACAGCGTAGGGGTAGAAACGAGGGCCTCATGACCTTGTTGTAGCGTATTTATCTTGTTATTATAGCCCGCATACACTCTGTGTATAGCGTGGCCTTGATAAATATAGAACGACGCTATATGATTTGAATCCCGGTCATTGCATGTATACTTACTTGGACTCTGTAAAAGATTATGATGATGTTATTTTAATTCAAAAGGATTACTGTGTATAATATGGTGTTTTTTATTAAGGCCTATGATTTGTCTTGGATGCCCACTAGAGTTGATACTACGACCTCTGTGTATGAGACTTTGATGAGGTTTATAATTTGGTTCCTGTGTATTATTGTTTGCTGTAGATTTTATTATAAAGGGCATCGTAGTTTATGTAAGTGAAATGGCAATTTTTGTCTCCAGGATTCGTTCCTACGACCTTAATGTAATTACATGGTTTTTTAATTGTTTATTATGTAATGTTCTTTGTTTAATTATTATACGATGGTTGTGAGTTGATATTAGATGGGACTACAATGTAAACCAATGAAGGGTCTCTATGCTTACTTTGTTTATTTAATTTTTAATGGAAATTATTTAGTAGATAGTGTGTATTTAAATATGCAGACCTTGAAAGGTCATTACTCGTTTATTTATCTTAGATTTAATGTGGAATATTTTTAGTATGTACTTAGTTGTAAATTTTGTACTTATTAGATTGGATTTATGATTCTCTTTTATATATGTTGATTTATATATTTATATATATGGTAGTTCAACTGTAGATAATAGCTTAGGTTAACTAGGTTGTAAGCTTATATATATATAACTTACTTTTGAACTAGTTTATGTAAATCTAAAACATGCCTCTGCTGACAAATGGAATATGTTAATAGAGTTATAAAGGCCAAAAGAACAGATAGGTTAAAGATCTGAAATAAAACCTAGTTTGTAATTAACACAGTTTCAATAGTAAATATAATACAGGAATGAAAACTAAGGTGCAAACCCTTGATAAACATTTATACATGAACTAAATTGCAGAAGTAATATAAATAAATAAACCATTGATAAATCTAACATAAGAAGTGAAGTACAACCTAGGGTTATAATTTAAAATGTAAACCCTAGAATATTTGAACATAAATTAAACATATAGGGTTAGAACATGTAATGTGAATCTTTACCTAAATCAGCCATCATTTATTCTATAAAAATAGAATAGGCAGCCTAGGATCTCATACCTGTAATCTGAAGCTTCTTTAATGGATGAACCTACACACTCAAATAACTGCATTAATAATCCATAGGCAGATCTGACCTCTTTATTAGATGACCAAATCACTTGGGAACTACCATGTTCCACCCAACCATGACCTGGAACCGTTCCTAGTTTCAATCCAGATCCCCTCGAGCTAGACTCCAACATGCAAGTAGCTTAGAGCTCATAACGTAGGGTTTCCTATTTGGTATATCAGGTCTGAATCAGTTCTCCTTTTCCTTCCAGGAAAATGTTCTTCAAGCATTCTCTTGAGAGAAAAAAAGACAGAATAATGACTCCCACAAGATAGATCAAAACCTTGAGCCTTTCCTTGGCTTGAGACTTTATAGACAAACTTTTCAGTCAAAGGGACAGTTAAATCAAGAAACCTAGATTTCTTGATTTAACCCCTTTTAATTAATTTGGGGTAATTTTTAATACTTTAACTTAGGAGCTTTCAACTAGTTCTTAATTAGAATTTTTGTAGGTATGTACTATTTATTATCTTTTAATAATAAATGATAATGGATGGATCTTTCCTTTCTTTCTTTCATCATTAATGTTATTACTATATTTATTCTTTATACATACCATGTATAAAATACATAATAATATAACATTTGCTAACATTTGTCTTTGGACATCATATACCATGATCCCTTGACTTAATGACACTTCTTCATTAAGGTCAAGTAGGTATATCATTAGGTCTACTAGGCTAGGCAACTCTAAACATCCTTACATGTTGGATTCCCTCGTATAACATTGTAGTTCTTTAGTACTTGATGAGAATACAGAAATTCAAAATTTCATTTAATCACTTATAAATAAGTCTGATGAGATCAATATTTTTCTTGAGTCATTTTCACTCGGAAGTTATTAAATTATTTTCACTAACCCCTAGCGCTTACTAGAGCCCATACTCAACACTTAATAGGGAGTTACAAACTTAGTGCAATTTCAGAGCTCTTCGCTCAACACTAATGCTAGGATGTACTTGTATGATACACCTAGGGATACAATGGCTAAGGATCCGATGCTCCAGAGCTTATGCTTAACATCAACATGGAAGGCTCCATGGTTTATTCCTAACATTTCCAATTATCTTTTCATGTGATCCAAAGCTTCTCACTCAACACAAATGTAAGTACTCATGTGCTCCAGTGCTTCTTTCTCAACACAAAATATTAATTATCCATGTTCTCCAGAGTTCCTTACTCAACGCAAAAAATTAATTACATATGTGCTCCAGAGCTCCTTTCTCAACACAAAACATTAATTACACATGTGCTCCGAAGCTCCTCGCTCAACACAAAACATCTTACCAATCATGTGCTTCAGGGTCCATGCCCAACACAAACAAGCATATATATATCATCAATAATTGGCTTATTGCCCAATATATAAAACAAATCATCATGTTCATATGCAGTGGGGTCCTTAGCCCAATATATCAAAATAAAATATCAAGATAACATCATAATCAATAGCCTCATGCCTATAAGTGTTAGGTCCAAAATTCGAGATATTACATTTACTCATGTTATAGTAACTATTACATGCTAGGAACAAAATATATTTTTATATAGTTATATGTGTATCAAATTTTTATTTATTTATTTATGGAATTTAGAGGTTCATGACAGTTTAATTGTTGAGATAAGATAACACTTACCAGGTTAAAGGTAGTTGAATAACCATGGAAGATGGTATGGTTTCGTTATGCAGCATCCAACAAGGCCAAGTCTAGTGGCGACCATTAGTACAAATAAAAACCTCCAACACACCTCAGAAACAACCAGTAAGACACCATTAAAAATTTGGGTAAGAGTTAATGGGTAAAGCTGCTCAGCACAACGATGGAAGGAAGAGCTTCTTCCAAAAACATCATACCAAGTTAACTAGTGAAATAAAACGTTCAGAAATTCCAAAACCAAGATAAAACCCTATCAAAACCCTTCATGAACGTGTAGGAAAAGTGGAGGGCCAAGATTAAATCTCATGCGAGCTCTTAAAAACCTGGCTATGTTGTCAACTCACAACCATGACAAAAATTTAATGCAAAGATCAAACCAAATCATAACCTTGTACCTCCCAAGTTATCGCATGGCCAAAACATTCTTATATAACATCTCCACGATGGTATTAGCATAAATAAATCTCGACTATGGTATAAACATCATAGCTCTCAACTTTGGTAACATTTGATTCAAGCACTCAACAACTTCATTCCTTTACACCTTGCGCAAGACCATAATTATACCTTAGGTCGAACATAGTATCATTTTCATGCTTTGATAAAGGGATCAATACTATGGTTCCTAACACCATAGTCTCCCTTTCCTTCTTCATAATTTTAGAATGCAATGACTAAGGCATAAACTAGCCTTATAACTAGGTGACCCATAGAGAACACATGTAACAAGATAAATGTAAAAAGTGTCAAAAACGTCACCTTTAAGTGCGACGGCAGGTTGTCGATAACCATGCAAACATCCACATAATGTATAACCTGCCAAAGATGAGTAAGAAACCAATATAAGATACTTTACAGTGAAACATCATGGTATTTATGTTGCAATCAATATTACATTAATCATTGGCAAAAGAGTATATATATATATATATCGATTTTTTTTATTGTGGAAATTATAGGTTTGTGACATATGCTTTTTCATCTATGGATGAGAATGTGCTAGGTGTATTGTCGAGATTGATTCTATGGGCGTCATCCAAAATTCATAATTAACAATTTCAAAAAAATAAAAAATAGCTTAGTTAACATATGATAAGTTTCATCATAGTTATAAAAATTAAACCTGAACTTCAACAATTCGATTATTAGATACAACTATGAGCTTAACTCCATCGATGATACAACTATTAACTAAAATTCAACTCTAATCGTGACCTTTACTTGAACTACAATTGTTGATATATTAACTTTTAAATTAACTATTAGATACAACTATTAGCTTAACTCCAATGATTCTATAACTATTAGCTTAACTTTAACTCTAATCACGATTATATTGGATAACTATTACGTACAAATTAACTATTAGATAACTATTAGGTTAACTCTAATAGTGATACAGTTCTATTAAATTAAATTTAGATGAGCATGGTAATTAAAACATGGTAATAGAAAACAATTAGATTAACTTGTAGTTCTACTCTAATGACTCCATCTCTTAGATTGCATTGAAACCATGCAAAGCCCAATAAGTTTTCCATTTAGTAGCGTAGCATCATGAGAAAAACTAGTTAGGTAATGTTCTTTGAGGGTGATAGGATCAATGCAATCTATAAATACGAATAAGAAGGGGTGAGGGTTCTCAAAAGTTTTTATTTCGATCAAGATTGGATCTTCCATTAAACAATGTATTAATAATCTATCAATGTGTCAAATATATGCACATAGGATAAGGTTGGCACTTTGTACATTTAATGCAACAACGAAATCGTTTGCATAGGATTATTAAAGTTGAATGAATATTACACTATCCATATCCTTTATATAAAAAAAATTCACATTCTTTCTATTGAATGAATATTTTATTAATTGTTTTTGCTTGTTTTATTGTCACTTATTTTGGGTGGGTAGAAATGAACCATACCCTTAACATGGTTAGATTTTTTGGCCTCTCATTATGAAGAGGTATTGAGCTCGGCTCACCCTATGGATGAGATCCACACCTTAATAAATAACCTAATGAGAATTGGCCCTTTACATAAAATTATCAATGTTGAATGACTATGATATGTAAATTAATGATGTTTAATTATTAATATTTTTTTATGTTCTTAATAAACTTTGCAATTATTATAAATAGTATTATTATAATTGTGGTTTATTTTTTATAAATTTTTTTCCTTTTAAAATTATTAAGAAAATTGATGTGGTTAAAAAATAGTAGTTATTGTCCCCAAGAGTTAGCTCAATCGGTCGAGTACTCGTAGTTAGGCCTCCCAGCATGTGAGGTCGCGGGATCCATTCTCATCGACTCTCTTGGGGTTAAGCACACAGAGGCCGCGGGTGTGAGGCCCCTTCGGGTGGGTCCGCCAGAAATTATTTCGTGGATGTAGCCCGTCGGTCAAGCCGGTGTGTGAACCACATTGAAAAAAATAAAATAAAAAAATAGTAGTTATTATAAATAATATTATTATAATTTTAGTTTAATTTTTTTTAGAAATTTAAAATTTTGAATTAAAATTATTTTAAATTATTAAATTTGTTATTATCCATTAATAATATTGCAAAATAAAATTGTATTAAAACTAAAACTATTTTTTTTATCTAAAAACAATCAGTTCAATAATAGTCTATTTATTTTAAGTTTTGGATACTTTCAAATATTCTTATGAAACTTAAATTACACACTTTCAGCTTATTTTATTAATTGTTTGTTTGTTTGTTTTATTGTCAGTTATTTCGGGTGGTTAGCAATGAACCATACCTTTAATATGGTTAGATTTTCTAGCTTCCTCCCAACTTGCTCATTCTTAAGGGGAATTGAACTTGGATCACCCTATGGATGATATTTACACCTTAAGTGAATGAGCTAATGAGAAATGACCATTTACATAAGATAATCAATGTTGAATGACTATGATATCTAAATTAATGATGTTTAATTACTAATATTTTATGTTCTTAATAAAATTTGTAATATATTATAAATAGTATTATTATAATTGTGATTTATTTTTTATAAATGTTTTTCATAAAAATGTTTAAAATTGTTAGTTAAAAAATAGTAGTTATTAATATTATTATAATTTTAGTTTAAGTTTTTTAGAAATTTAAACTTTTGAATTAAAATTTTTTCAAATTATTAAATTTGTTAATATCAATTAATAATATTGCAAAATAAAATTGTATCAAAGTTATAACTATTTTTTTATCTAAAAACAATAATTTCAATAATAGTCTATTTATTTTAAGTTTTGGATACCTTCAAATATCCTTATAAAACTCAAATTGCACACTTTACACAACTAATTTATGTGACTAGATTTTTTTTTTAAAATTTTCAACTCTAATTTTAAACAAAAACAAATTACAAAAATATAAAAAACAAAAATAAAAATTTAAAATATTTAAACTACACTTAAATATTCCAAAAGTTATAATTAAACTAAAAAAATACTAGTAAACTTAAACAACCTAAAAAAATACTATTTTAACTAAATGTAAAGATACACATTGAAAAAAATATTTCAAATTATAATTTAAACCAAAAGGAATTAAAACTAAACTTAGAAAGTGTAAAATTAAAACATACTATTTTAACCATATACACATTAATTTAAAGAAAGTTTTATATATTTATATAAATGACAAAATTGTATATTAATTTAGAGAAAAATCTTCAAAATGGCAAAAATATATATTTATATAAAATACTCTCCCGATTGGTAAATGTTTTAATAGCCAATTAACCATTAAATCTCAAGAAAACAAAACATTTGAGAGCTTGCAATGCGGAGCTACAAAGAGTACTCATTTCATAGTTTCGATTGCCATATGTATGCGATAGTATAAACCCTCCACATTATATAGTTTAAAGGATTACAACCAACGTTAAAAATTAAACCCTCCATACCATAGGGTAAAAACATATATATTATTTTTAGGCTTTAACCTTTTCCTTCCTATAGTGGCGAGCTCAAGGTTGTGAGCGTAGGTTTAGTATTTTTTTAACGAAACCTTTAACGTTTAGGTTTAGCTAGTTGTAAATGCTAGGATTCTTTTCGTCACATTCATGAGCTTATAGGCGAAGTCACCTATAGTAAGACAGGTACACATGCATTAGTTCATAATGAACTAAGTAAGCCCAGTAACATAGGATCCCTTACCTTTCTGAGTGAGTCGATAGGGAAAAATCCTGCCACTCCACCCCTTTACATACAGAGGTAAGTGAGGCTCATTGTCGTAAATAAAATAATAAATAGGTAATGTAACATGAAAGCAAAACATAAACAACATAAGATCAACAACATCAGTAAACTAGATAAATATGTACATAAACTACAAACGCATCGAAAAATAGAATAGCGACATGTAAACATCATGATTGTACAGAAAACACACAAGAAGGGAAACAACAACAAAACTTAGGCTTAGTTCTTTATCCAAGTTTTTACTCTGCAATAGAAAAAACATATGTCTACGATTTTTATTAGTCTACGATTTTTTTTGGGGGGATTTTAGGGGCATTACAGCAGAGCTAAGATAACACATACCATGTTAAAGGAAGTTGAACAACCATGGAAGATGGTCTGGTTGCGTTACGCATAATCCAACAAGGCTGAGTCTAGTGGTGGCCATTAGCATGAACAAAAACCTCCAACACACCTTAGAGGAAACCAGTAAAGACACCATTAACAATCTAGGTAAGAGTTAATGGGTGAAGCTACTCAACACAACCATGTAAGGCAGATATTTTTCCAAAAAACTCAAAACAAGTTAACCAGTGAAATGAAACATTCACACATGCCAAAACCAAGATAAAACCCTATCAAAACCCTTGACCAGCGTGTAGGACAAGTGGAGAGCTGAGATTAAAACTCATGCGAGCTCTTAAAAACCTGGTTGCGCTTTCAACTCATAGCAAAGATAAAACTTTAATGCAAACGTCAAATCAAATCATAACCTTGACCTCCCAAGTTATTGCATGGCCAAAACATTGTTATATAACATCTCCACAATTGTATTGCCATAAATAAATCTCGACAATGGTATAAACACCATAGCTCTCAACTTTGGTAACATTTGATTCAAGCACTTACAACTTCATTCCTCTACACCTTGAGTAAGACCATAGTTATACCTTAGGCCAAACATGGTATCATTTTCATGCTTTGATAAGGAGATCAAGGCTATGGTTCCTAACACCATAGTCTCCCTTTCCTTCTTCATAATTTTAGAATGCAATGACTAAGGCATAAACCAACCTTATGGCTAGGTGACCCATAGCAAACACATGTAACAAGAAAAATGTAAAAAAGTGTCGAAAACATCACCTTCATGTGCGACGGTAGGTTGTCGTTAACCATGCAAACATCTGCATAGTGTATAACCTATCGAAGATCAATAAGAAACCAATATAAGATACTTTACAATGAACCGTCATGGTATTTATGTTGCAATCAATATTACATTAATCATTGGTAAAAGAGTATTTATATATATTGAAAAAAAATTATTGTGGAAATTCTAGGTTTGTGACATATGCTTTTTCATCTATGGATGAGAATGAACCAAGTGTACTCTCCAGATTGATTCTATTGGCCTAATCCAAAATCATAATTATTAACAATTTCAAAAAAATAAAAAATAGCTTAAATAGCTTAGTTAATATATGATAAGTACACTTCATCATACTTAGAAATAGAAAAATTAAAGGTGAACTTCAAGAATGATTATTAGATACAACTATGACTTTAACTCTGTTGATTATACAACTATTAGCTTAAATTCAACTCTAATCATAACCTTTATTTGAATTACAATTGTTGATATATTAACTTTTAAATTAACTTAAATTCAACTCTAATCATGAACTTTATTTGAATTACAATTGTTGATATATTAACTTTTAAATACAAAATATTAAAATAAAAATGTATTAAAGATACAACTATATTTTATCTAAAGACAATCATTTTAATAGTAGTCTATTTTAAGTTTTGGATACCTTCAAATATCCTTATAAAACTCAAATTACACATTTTTCACAACTAATTTATGTGACCATATTTTTTTAAGATTTCCAACTCTAATCAAACAAAACAAACTAAAAAAAATAAAAAATATAAATAAAAAAATTTAGAATATTTAAAAATACTCCACTTCAATATTCCAAAGTTATAATTTAAAACAAAAAAAATATCATTAAACTTGAAAAGCCTAGAAAAAATACTAATTTAAACCTAAAAATTTACTAATTTAAGTAAATATTAAAATACACATTGAAATAAATATTCTAAATTATAATTTAAATCAAAAGAAATTGCAACTAGAAAGCGTCAAAATTATAATTTAAACCAAAAGATATTACAACTAAACTTAGAAAGGGTAAAATTGGAGATGACCAGGGGCATCTCGTGCTTATAGTTTTTATTTTGCTGTTTTTTGTGATGTTATCCGATTATACATAAATTGACAGAACATCAATAGAAATTTATATTAATCATGAACCATGACCTTACCAACAGATTAAAATTAAAAAATACTATTTTAACCATATACACATTCATTCAAATAAAGTGTTATATATTATATAAATAACTAAATTATATATTTTTTAAAAAAACACAAAATTAACAATAGCAAAAATAAATATTTATATAAATACTCTCCCGATTGGTAAATGTTTTAATGGCTAGAGCTAACGATAGAGCTGCAGAGTCTTAAATGACTCTGTCAGCTCATGCATCTCTATGCCCCATCCATAGCATCATCCATGCTCCGGCACCTGCGATCGGGAAACGTCCTTTCACTTCTCGTCTGGGCGACGTACCTGTACCCTAACTACTGGGCCATACGGCGAAGAAATAGGTGGAGTGCCGTCACCTTGTTAAAGAATTTCGGCGATTCTGCGTCCTCCTAGAACTTATAACAGGAAGGAAAAACACAGATTATAGTTTGCCCGAAGAAATGCAGATTATTTTAGGATGGGTGAGACACTGTTTCCGTTGTATTTACGTTATTAGTTCATCTATTTACTGTTTCCGTTGTATTTACTTTATTAGTTCATCTATTTATTAGTTCATCTATCTAATAGTTGTAGAATCATTGGAGTTAAGCTAATAGTTGTATGTAATAGTTAAGCTAATAAAAATCTATTGTAGTTAATAAAATAGCTATGAGTTATAGTGACTTCTAGCTTCCAAATGGAATTCGACTAAGCCTTATGCACATTAAGTGCAATCCCAATTGGTAGGTGGATTTCAAGTGTCACATGAGTTGCACAATACCATGCCACTAAGTGCAATTATCACACGAGAGGAATTTATTAAGAGTTCGAACTATTTTATTTGGAGTTCAACTCTTACATGAGTGCACATTAGCTAGACTCCTAGATGTCAAATGCACTTGGACTAAGCCGTAAGTAATTAGAGTTGTAGTTAAGCTAATAGTTGCATATAATAGTTAAGGTAATAGTTATCCAATATAACTTTGATTAGAGTTGAAGTTAAGCTAATAGTTCTAGACACGTTTGTGTTAAGCTAATAGTTGTATCTAATAATCGATGGATTTAAGCTAGTAGTTGTACCTAATAATCGAATAGTTAAAGATTAATTTCACTTTTTACAATTATCACTAACTCTACTTATCACATGTTAATTAAATTATTTTTTGTTTTTTTGAAATTATTAATTATTAATTTTATACGACGCTTATATAACCAATCTAGACAATACACTTGTCTCATTCTCGTTTAATCTTGGACGATTACGATAGAATCAATCTGGACAATACACTTGTCTCATTCTCGTCGGTATATGAAAAAGCATAAATGGTATTCCACCCCAAAATTCTAACATATATACGCCTATCGGCGTAATAAGGACTCACATGCCTAGACCCTTGACTTTATTAAAGTTCATGGGATCATAAAGGTAAGTTGATCATAATAATTAAAGGAATACAAGATTTTGAAATTAGTATGGAAGCTAAAATCTAAGATATTAATTAAGAAAACATACACTGGGAAAATATTTGTCCTAGAGTTTTCTATTTCACTCCCACGAAATATCAACATATGATGATGTTTGAGGCTATGTTGTGAAGACATTTTCAAATTTCGAATTGATCTTTTTATTAACCTCAGCGACATTTGTGATTGATTTTAAATATTTCAAGTTGCTTATGAGGTTGGAAAATGTGTGCTGTTAATTCACGTTTCTTTATTTATTTCCTTTTAAAGGAAATCCACTTTCAAAGAAAAAACACTTGTCTTGGAAGGGAACTTAGATGGAAAAAGAAGTAATGTGGTTTATAATGTCTATGATTCCATCATCCAGACAATAATCGGTAACAATGAATGAGTAGAATATATATATTTTTTTAATGTTTTTTTTGGATAAATTGTTGATAATTCTTTCACCATTATCAATGAATAGAGACAATGGACTGAAATTGCTGTACAATTCGCCATTAGCAGGCTCAACACTTGACTGGATCAACTTTTTCACAAAGTGAGTGGTTCACATGAATAATATTCAACAATGTTTAGTGAAAAAAAAAAAAAAAATTTCATGTGTTTTTTTTTTCTACTTCACCATCAAACTAAATAAATTCCATAGTTGAGCATATGTAAGCATATTCATGCAACTTGACCACAAAACCTGTTGAATATTCAATATAGTGAAACATATATATGTTAGCATATTCATGTAACTTGAATATATGAAACCTATTGAATTACCATCACCTGGTTACCAATTCAGTGATAGAATTAGCATAAGCGTTAGATGTAGGAGCAGGAGCCACGGGAGCGATAGGTGAACCATGTGACGACCCAGAGCAAGAATTATTAGAGCTACTGTTAATTGGGCTTACAGAATTAGGAAAAAAGGGCTTTGTAGGGTCTGGTAACGTCACAGAATGAGATGAAAGCATCAGAGTAACTGTAGCCATTGGTGGACGAAGTGATGAGTCAGCCTGTGTACACAACAGACCAACATGAATGCTTCTCAACGCCTGCTGCTCATTGCATGTTTCAATTATTGCTAGAGCAATGATCTCAACAAGATTTCTTCTTTCGTATGATCTCCATGCCTGGATAATCAAAACAGGCCCATTTTGATGAGATATATGCATGAAAGACAGACTTGCTTAACTTAATTTTATGCTAAACTATAGAGTACAGAAGTTAACAGATAAGGAGTGAAATCTCTGATCTCGATCGTATTTCGCTAAACAGTAAATAGATGAACTAATAACGTAAATATGCTCAATAGGAAATACAACGGAAACAGTGTCTCACCCATCCTAAAATAATCTGCATTTCTGGGGGCAAACTATAATCTGTGTTTTTCCTTCCTGTTATAAGTTCTAGGAGAAGGACGCAGAATCGCCGAATTTTTTTAACACGGTGACGGCACTCCACCTATTTCTTCGCCCGTATGGCCCAGTAGTTAGGGTACAGGTACGTAGCCCAGACGAGAAGTGAAAGGATGTTTCCCGATCGCAGGTGCCGGAGCATGGATGATGCTATGGATGGGGGCATAGAGATGCATGAGCTGACATAGTCATTTAAGACTCTGCAGCTCTATCGTTAGCTCTCGCTTGTTTTAATAGCCAATTAACCATTAAATCTCAAGAAAACAAAACATTTGACAGCTTGCAATACTGAGCTGCAAAGAGTACTTATTGCAGAGAGCACTGATAAAGCTGAGCTGCAGAGAGTACTTACTATTTGTGCTTTTTGATTACCACTATTTAACTTGTTAATTCAATAGAATATAAAAAAACTGTATTTTTCATCTTAAAAAAACTTGTTGCTGCAATGGTTATCCGATGTGGAGTTTTGGAGTTATTTATTTATGAAGCCTCCAACCATACTTTGAAGGTTTGTGAGTTAGTTTCTTGCGGACAAGATTTGAGATATATGACCTGCTCTCACCCTAAGCTGTCGGCCGTCCTCTTCCACCATAACCTTTTTCACCGCCCTGCATATGTCTTCCTTGGAAAATGACATTTTTATATAAAATATACTAGCTAATAAAAACATTAATAATATTATCTCTAACTTATTAATAGAATAATATTATTTAATTAATTTTAATATAATAATTAATTAAATAAAATAAAACATTAAAAAAAACTTGAAAAGAGAGGTCTATACATTAAAAGAATCCTTTAACTAAGACTAAGATTATTGAAATGGCACTTTATCCAATATGTTTGCTTATATTTGGTAAATATAATTCATTTCAAGTATGGTATTTTGTATATTATCTAAGACAATAAGATTAATGAAATGCCACTTTATAAATATAATTCATTATAAGTATGGTATTTTGAATAAAGCATGGTATTTTTGGTTATATTTTATATGGGATCTAGGGGTAGTCTTTCTTTTACTTGTTGGTGTCTAGATTTAGTTCTCCTTAGTTATTTTTTTTAAGTGTTTATATGTTTAGAGAGATATTTTTGTTTAATATTTAAAGTAAATAAAATTTAAATAATTTTTATGCATTCTTAACTTAATAATTAAAGTTATATATATATATATATATTTTGACAATGTTAACATGATTTTTAAAGTCCATCTTGAAATAGTCTATTTTACAACTTAAGAAAAACTTATACACCAACTAGATATATACTAGGTAGCATCTACACTAACCAAAATAAGAATATATGTGTGTGTTTTGACTTTGTACATTGGCCTATATATATTAAAAAAATCAAAATGATATATTATTAGGGGAAGGAGCTATTGGCAATTGATTTTTTTACTTGTAGTGGTGTAGATTAATTCTCCATGTTCTCCACCTAGTATTTCCTCCAAATTTTTATCACATATACTTTGCGGTGTAAGCTATCTACCATATTGGTATTGAGGTGTGAAGAATCCAAAATGGTCCCATGTTAGCTACAAAGTTCCAAGTTGTGTTTTAGTGTATTTTTTATTGGGATTAATACTTGAACATTGATGTGACTTAAAATGATATTTCAAATATTCATTTTATTTCAAAATGTAGAAGAACGTTTAATTTTTTTTTTAAAGATATAAATATTGACAATTACTTTGTGCATAGACTACTTTTATGAACCACTTATGGTAGTTAGTTTTTTTCAAGATTGAGGTCAACCAACACCAAGACTATCTCCACTACAACTGACCCCATATCCACTATTGGTCACTGGGTGACTCCTCTCCCCTTATGATGTTGTATAATTTGGAGTTTTTCCAACTAGCACAACCACAAGTAAAGTGGCCAATGAATGTTCATAGACACAACCAACCACTTAGTTTTGTGAAAATAGTTGACTATTAAACAAAGGCTAAAATATATAATTTTATATCCATTATTTATACCATATTGTTAGAGTTAATATAAGAAAAAAACAAAGACTATATAATTAAAAAAATGTTATAAAAAACAAAAACAAATTGTTACCCGATTCTTTAACCACCCTTTAATTGAAGCTTATTTAAATCCTAATCAAGATGCATTTATGCATAACAAAATAGGACGACCATGAAATGAATGGTTGTTGTACACTTGTTACACTTGGGTTAATCTTGTTGATCCACTTAAGCAAGTCCAAAATTTGAGATAATATATAAATTCCTATCGCTATAAATTATCTTCAATGAAATA